>BGPR01007822.1:0-53900 GCA_013235015.1 Araneus ventricosus | reverse complement strand
ACATATTACAGTGAAGATTCGGTCACGAGAGACAATAGGGGGGGACCACCAGAGGATGAAGGTCAAAATGGGTTCACCCATCCTGTTTGAAATATGATAACGAGATATAAATTATATCAATGGTTGTGGTTTTAATAATGTGCATAATATTTGCATGCATTTTCGTAACCATACTTTCGGTAATGAGGAAGATATAAATGTTCCTTTAAAATCCAAATTTTTCCGCGTAATGTTTACTTATAACGTACAGAGTTTTCAGTATAAAATTATTCAGAAAGTTGCAGAACCTTGACAATATGTTACAGAAGTATTGTATTATTTTGGAAGTAAATAAGTTGAATATTGGAAATATATGAATGTTTGTACTAAATAATTTTTTTTGCTTCGCATGTGCGAGATGCAACGGAATTTTCTTTCGTAACTAGAAATACCAAATATATATAGAGCAACTATAAAAAAATTTGAATCCCATTTAAGATTCAGATGGCTGTGGCATTTCAGTGAGGTACCATGAACACCTATAAATTAAATACATTATTTAAATTGCATTTTCGAATACCATTCGAAGATTAAAGTTTAAAAATATCCAGTTTGTGCAAGACCCTTATCATTGGCTATACCCAAAAAAGAGAAAAGGTTAGAAATTCACCCAAGTATAGACAATATGGATTAGAATCCAACTGGATAAAAGTTTTCTATATATCTGGCACAATTGTGAAAGAGAAAATTTTGCTGCGTCTCTTTTGTACGAGTAAAAAATTATTTAGTACAAGAGCACTCATATTTCTGTAATATTCAAGTATTTACTTCAAAGTTTAATACAACTGCAACATATTGTCAGTGTTCTGCAAATTTCGAGATAAATTTGAGATTAAAACTCTGCATGTTATAAACAAAATACATACCGGAAAATTTGGGATTTTTTTTAAAGACATTTATATCTTCCCAATATTTGGTATGGTTACGAAAATGCATCCACCAAATCAATATGCACATTAAACCATAACCATTGATAAAATTTACATCGTTATCAGCTCTTGTGAAACAGGATGGGTGAGAACTCCATTTTCACCTTCATCCTTTCTGGTGGTACTCTTAATTGCCGTTCGTTACCGAATCTTCCTGTAATATGTATATGATACTCTGTCCCAGATATCTGCAGGATTCTCAGAACTGATTTCGAAACATGTATATGATACTCTATTGAATGTCACACGATTCTCCAGAACTGATTTTGAAACATAGTTTTCGTATTAATTGCAAATGTCTCACATTTTACGAAATGTTCTTTAATTTTTGTATGCCAGTGTATGTTATTGAAGACATTAAAGCACAGCAGAAGTCTATTTTTTAGAAATAATCAAAAACTTGACCATGCTATATATTTCGGTATCTTTCCTATATAACTCAGGATATAGACTCCCGAAAGAATGTTACAAATCAGATCAAATTGAATAGAAAGTATCATCCGAAATGAAATATTATTTTAGAAAATAAAAGAATCTGTAATAATGAAAGGTGTTAATGGAAAGAAATAACGATCGTGGAATCATTCAAAATTAGTTTTTAACATTCATCATCTTCTAAACATTTAAAACGAAGGCCAGCCAGTCTTTTAAGAAACATGGATTTTCAGTATATTTTTGGAGAATTTAAAAATGTGTTTAGTTAAGGTATCTAATTATTTTTTGGTAGAAGAAATCTCTTTTAATATGTTCTTTTCTGAGCAACACCAGCGAAATATTTTGAAGAATTGATTTATTTTAAGCCAATATGCATGCTAGTTTTTTTGTCAGTTATTTAGGAAAACGTACAGAACGTCGATAAGAATAAATTGCATTTCAACGCTATAATAATAAAAAAGAAAATGGTATTAAGTCGCCAAACTATTTTTCGATTTATCTAAAAATAAATTAATAAAGGAAACTAAAGAGAAACATCCAAAGCTTTAATAATATGTTTTCCTGTAGAAATCTTTATTCTTTTGCATTAAAACCTTTAATGGAGTCTTATTTTAAATCTCTGATAAGCGGCTTATTCCTCCATGAGATCTGTTCTATTTTAGAGTTTACGTTCAGTGAAGTATATGTGGGTGATTCAATTGCAGGTTCTTTGCATTCATCGTAATTGTTCTGAAACTAATCATCACGTTTTCTTCCTTTCATTTGTGCTATAAAAACATTTGAAATGCTACTTATTTCTGGGTTTTAGGATAAAGCTTATGCATTAATTCTACTATTTTTTAAATCCTGATTTAAATTAGTGGAATCTTATTTAGTTTATTTTTGTTATTTTTCGTAATAAACAATTATGCCGGTTCCTCTTTTATGGATTTGGGTGTTTTTATTCTTTTCCTTTCGAGCTCTTATATATGAAGGCGACGTAATATTATTGTTACAAACACGGAAAGTCGCTTCCCAGCACTGTTAGTCTTATGGTTGGGTAGATAGTTTTACAGGGGTAAATATGGGATACTGGCAGCAGCCGGTCTGGACGCATATTTACAAACTCTACCCTGATAGAACTGAGGCAGGAAATCGGCCAATACCATTGGCTACGAGGGGAAGTGACGTCGTTTTCAGCTCTTGCACGTAGCGTACGGCAATTATAACAAAACAAGAGTCGCCCTATTTTTCTCCGTTTTCCCACAGTTCAGCACAGAAAACATTCTTCCGTGGATTGTAATATTTTTAAAAACGAAATTAATTTCTAAAATATCATAAAAAATAAAACATCCCACACTGTAAGAAATTATACTAATGAAAAGTCTAATGATAACAACTTTGTTTGAAGGGTATTAACTAACAGGATAATGTTGTTGGGATTTTTTGACGTCATTCCAGTGAAAATAGTTCATTTGATGTTACAAGTCAACTAATCTAACTATAATTAATGTCAAATAATAGTAAAATTATTAATTATTATTATTAAGGCCAATAATAATAAAACGAAAAAAAGGATAATCGCTAGACTAAATAAAATTGCTACGTAGGTGTGTATCGTAGAACAAAATTCGCGAAGTCCAAGCAACGGAAACCTAACCGAATTCAAAGTCCACATTCAATCGCTTGTTTTGTTATAATTTCCGTCCGAGAGCAAAGAACGACGTCATTGGCTCTCGGCGAAGCGAGCCAATCATATTGTCTGATTTCCTGCCTCAGTTCTATCAGGGTAGGGTTTGTAAATATGCGGTCTGGACCCCTCACCTTGACGACAAACTTGGCGACCATTTTGGAGACTTGGCGCAAATTTGGCGATCTTGGCGAAAAATCGATGATTCCAGAAAATGCGACCCTTTTCTCGATATCTCTATTAGGAAAGAAACTCGCTTGAATGTACGAGAAAACTCGACGTCATGGTCTGTCGGGAAGACTATATAAGGAGTGTGCTTGGATCATGGGAAGAGTGAATGTTGATCGACTTGAAACGTGTTGATTGGCTTGGATCGTCTTGGAGTGCGAACGACTTTGGATTATCTCTTTGGAGTTCTGTCCTCTGTGCGAGCTAGTAAGCTGTTAGACGCTGAGCGGTATTGAGTAGTGTGTGTTGATCCACTGGAATGGCTTTGGAGTATCGTCTGCAGTGCGAGCTAGGAAGCCGGTGAGCTGAGCGCTATTGAAAGTGCTGTTATTGTCGTTATTAGTGATTTGCTGACTGCTTGTGTTGCTAAATCTCAGAGTGTTGAACTGTTATTATCTGTGAATTGTTGCCTTTTTACGTTGCTAATCTGTGCAAGATCTATTGTTTCCTGTTACCTGTGCTACATGGTTTCCTGCACATTTGTGAATAAACCTTCTTTGTCCATTATCCTGCGTGTTGGACTGTTTACACCATACACCCACAGAACGATTTTTGTATGATGATGAAAACTCCTAAAAGTAGTTATTTAAATTTACAGAAAGGTTTGTACA
The DNA here is from genome assembly GCA_013235015.1 of Araneus ventricosus. Taxonomy (NCBI): domain Eukaryota; kingdom Metazoa; phylum Arthropoda; class Arachnida; order Araneae; family Araneidae; genus Araneus; species Araneus ventricosus. The sequence goes on along the minus strand of BGPR01007822.1, from coordinate 49,989 downwards.
TTTTCCCTTCGATTTTTAAAAAAAGGAAGATCAATATCTTTTATTTTCATACAAATCTTGAAATTCTCCGTATATGGTTCGACAAAATATTCTACATCTATTAAAACAAAATTTTTTATATTTTCGTAATCAAAAATACAATATTTCATTCTATCTTTAGGAAGTTTTTATCTATATATTTACGATTTTTCTGCAATAAGTTACGTAAGTGGTACTGCAACAGCTGCAGCGAGTCAATAGTTTTGTCAAACGTGGGAGGCTCTTCTGAGACAACCATTATATAACAATTGTTATAAGTAAACAGTCTTAAACTTAGAAATTTTGACTTATTTTTGTCATTTATATATGTTGTCCCGAAAATTCGCTTATTTTTTATTACCCCCAACGACCAGCTTACCAAAAGCGTGTCCCAGGTAGCACAACATGTTGCTCGATATTGTACAATATTGTCCAATATTTTATCATATTGTATAATATGATACAATATTGCGAATATTGTTCGATATCGTAAAATATTGTACAATATACCAGGTAGTACAACATTTTGCACGATATTGTACAATATTGTATCATATTGTATTATATGATACAGTATTGCGAATATTGTTCGATATCGTAAAATATTGTACAGTATCTTTGTGATACTAGGGGTAACGAGTCGACGGCCAACAAGTCGCGTACAAATTTTAAGGGTAGGTCAGGCATAAAGAAACAATACATTGTTGGAAGTCAACATGGGGTCGGAAATGCAGAAGGAGAGGGGTGCTGCAGGAGGTTCTTTGTCAGTGAAATAAATAAAAGGAAAGTAGATACCAGATAAAAAGTACAACACAGACATAATGGAATACATATTTACAATACCAGAAACAATCTACTTCCACGAATAAGAACATGACAAGGCGTGAGCAATAAGACAGATACCATAATGTTAGACACAATGCAGTATCAACAAGAAACCTTTGGTGTGCTTAACCTCTTAAGCTGCTATCACATGGAGAGCTATCGCGCGCTGTTATCTTGAGCATGAGCACAATGCCACTCAGCAGAAAAGTTTATAGCACGTGACGCATTGAGACAACCGCTCAGATAGGATTTATGTATCAAGGAAGGCGAACTACGTCACCGCCAAAGTCACACACGATTGGCTTGAATTTCCGCTGCTGACGATTTTTGTAAGCAACGTGTGCATTTTTAAGCTGGTTGAATACAACCCACGATTTCCGTCTTCTTGTCGGATCGGTCATGTGCTACAAACTTTTATGCTGAGTGGCTTTGTGCTCACGCTCAAGATAAAAGCGCACGTGTGATAGCAGCTTTATAACACAAGTAGCACAACATGTTGCACGATATTGTCCAATATTATATGATACTGTATAATATTATACAATATTGCGAATATTGTTCGATATCTTAAAATATTGTACAATATCTTTGTGCTACTAGGGAAGGCTGTGGTAAGTATATACTTACACCAACTTCATCATTTTTTAAGGTTGACATAAGTTCTCGCCAAATTTTTTCATGAAACAAAAACCTAGATGTTCTAACTTTTTTGTTAAACCATAAAGAAGTGGCTGGATTTGATAATTAATTATTAATTAGCAAAATTAATTAACAAAATAATAATGTCATCTAATAAGCTAAATGAATTTCTTTTCTTAAAAGAATCTCAATCCCAAAACCATTTTACTATAACACTACTAGAAAAAAATGGCCCTTTAACCATTTAATTGCGGGTGTGGTTTATAAGCCACATACTTAAATTATAGGTCATTATGGTTTATAAATCACATGTCGCGACTGTGGCTTAAATACCACTAAATTATAAAAATATTTTTCATATATAAATAAAATAAATCTTTTCTTTTTAAATTTCTTATCGATTATCTTCCTACTAAATCATAGGGGAGTGCATCGCGAGTTCACGGATGAGAAGCTCCCGTTTAAGTAAGCAGGTTCTCGCCTCCCCCGATGCCACAATAATGGTTGTGTGGCTCTTAGGGTCTACCTCCGATGACGGGTCGTACCCCGGTAAAACGGGGGTTGTTGCATGAGCCGCTCGTAACGGGGTCTATTATTCAGGAACCACAGTGACTGACTATCTGTCGCGGGGACTGGTCATTCAACGTAAACCCGGACGCTAGGGCAAGGCGGGGTGATCTTTTGCGCTTAGTACTCAATTATAATTTTTTTTATAAAAGTAACTAAAATAAAATTTAATTCTTATCGTTAATTACAAAATGCATACTTAGTCATGCAAATAATTTTTATTCGACACTGTATCAAAATAAATGCATGACATATGCATTTCTTATTTTGCTCTTAGAGTGATCGGCTGTACTGAAAGTACCCGCAGTTGAGGATTAAAGTAAGTTTCCAAAGGGCATTGCTTCATTGTTAGAGCACCTTAATTTCAGTAATTTTAAATTTAAAACAGTAACAGTCGTTCTAATTTCAAATTTAGTAGCTCTAAAATAGCGAAATAAAATTTGATATTGATATAAAATTTATCTCGCTATGATCAATAGTTCCCGAGAAAATTTATATTATATTAATCATATATTTCAAATCAATTTCCGTTTTTCAATAGAAAGTAGTAAATCATGTCAGTGGTATATCATGAGCGTGATATAGTTTGGACGCCACGATGCATCTGATTATTTATCGCAATCGCGATGAAATAATTTGATAATATTTTTGGCAACGGTTGACAAGCACAGAAGTGCCTTGTTTTGATTAGAATTTCGAAAAAGAATTCCTTTGAAATTTTAACTTTCGACTTACGTTTGACAAGCTGAGAATTTCATGGTTATTGAATTATTATGTGCTTATTTTGTATACATTTTTTATATAATTTAATACTTTACAATCATGAATTAGTTTATTATATTTTTTACGATGAATAATGACGACGAACCCATCGCAAAAAGATGGCGGATGACAAAGGAAAAGAAAGCAAGATGGCCGATGGCAATTTGCACCCGTCATACCATGACGGGTGATTTCCTAGTATTTTAATAATGTCTTACAACGCGTTTGACGGAATTTGCCAGAGCTCTCATGACAAAAATATTTTCCCCCAAAACATTTGATAAGAGCGTAAAGTAATCATTTTCCCTTTATAGTAAATCGAATATTATTTTACACTAAAGCCTGCAGAGAAACCCTTTCATAAGCTTACGTTCGTATTCAATGGCAGTTATTTTTTTACGACCTGCAGCTATTTTAAATGCTTCAAATATTCTTCTAATTTGTAACAACTTTTTTTCTATTGGAAAAGCCTACCCTGCTTACCCAAAGGGTGTAAAGCATGTCACAAATCGGAGGGAAGAAAATTTCCAATACAAATATTAGCGTAATACAATACAATAGAAGTATACAGTATAATACAAAAAATTAGGTATTACAATACAATACAATATAAGTAAAAATGCAATACATGTAATACAATACAAAATACAAATATTAATATAAATAAAATAGAAGTATGCAATATAATACAAGAAATTAGGTATTACAATACAAAACAATATAAGTAAAAATGCAATACAAGTGATACAATACAAAATACAAATATCAATATAAATACAATAGAAGCATACAATTTAATACAAAAAATTATGTATTACAATATAAAACAATATAAGTAAAAAATGCAATACAAGTAATACAATACAAAATACAAATTTCAATATAAATACAATAAAATACAAACATAAAAAATAATTACAAACCTAAATAATATATAATTACAAACCTACGTAATAAACAACGTAAGCATACATAAAATAAGCAAACAAGGAAAAATTAATAAAATCTAATAAATAATAAATAAAATAATTTTGCAACAGCTATGTGAAACTACTGAACATTCTTTAGCATTAGCACAGGCAAATCTGACATTTGTAAACAATATAGAAATGGGGCAAAACGTCAGATGCTAAGTATTATCTAGTAGGTTATTTGTTTGTTTAATCACAATAGATCTAAAGCAGGAGTTGGTTTGGTTATGTGCCGCCATTTTCAAGCTAAATAAAACATTCAGAATGTATTAGTAAATGCACTTTTCTAGATAAGGCAAGGATTAAAAAGCACGTAAATTATTTGAGAGAAAATAATAGATGTAACCAGCAATATTTCGTCTAGACATTCTATTAATGTAGAGAAATAGCTAACATATTTCACTTATTCGCAAAATAATTATTAGTGTCAATAAAACCAAGATTTGATCGAGAGACGGATAATGACAAATTTATGTTATGCCAATAACAACCGGGTTTCAATTTTTCTTATTAATTGTGAATACTCTTTCACATATGTTTGACTGAAAAGAAGTGCTTATGTGTCGAAAAGTAGTTCAAGAAATAAATTTGAAGTTTTGAGAAAAAATTTATTATATAATTATTTGCGAAATGGAAATAAATGTCACTTAGTCCTAAATGATTACGGTAGATAATTTTTAAGAGAAATGGATGAAATATTGTATTTTTTTAAATAATCGTCCTGTTCCAGATTTTTTTAATATAAAGGTTTTTAAGGTGAGTTAGTTATAAGATAAAAAAAAGATTCTTCTACTTACACATCCGCTTTTAAACGATACACTTTAGAAATAAAAAAAAGCTAACCTGAGCAGTGACAGTTTCAAATAATTTATTAAAAATAAGGAATTTGAATTCAAGTGCTGAATAAATGTAATAAATTTATTACAAGATTATATAGGTGAATTATTAAAAAATATGAGATTTAATTTTGTATTTTAAAGATAGAATGAATTTAAGTATTTCCAAATTTCTGAGCAAATATACTTTTAATCTCACACATTGAACTCCAACTGTATAGTCTGAAAATTTAATTAATATTTGAATTTCAGAGACGATTCAAGTTGTTTTTTTTCAGTTTTGGAGTATTATTCAGTTCTTGAGCAAATACTCTTTATATTGATAATATTCTTTTATCTTTGAGTGGAGGTAATTTCCTAGGTAAAAAGAATATTTTTCTGTTCCGGAATTAAAAATATATGTGTAAAATTAATTTAAATATTATGAATTCTTTTTTCCTTATCTTGAAATGTAAAGGATATTTTTCAACATATATAATGACTTTTAAGTCAAATATTAACATCCAGTATTCTTTTCCTAAAACTTGCTCAGTGCAATCGAATTGTATGAATTTCATCACTAAACTTTATTTGAAAAAAGTATCTGAAATGAATGAGTTACAGATGATTTTATACATACCTACAATAAAAGGAAAAAATTATTTTTTGATCTAACAGATCCAACATTTTGAAAACATCTAACATTTCAAAGGACAGAATTTGGCATTACTGGTAGAAACGAATTCTCATTTAACTAATTTAATGCAGAAGAAACCCTAAAAATTGTTGATATTATTTTCAATAATACCAAAATTTTTAAACAGTTTTTTGCGACATACAAAATATTCCTGTAAAAAATAGCATATATTTAGTAACTTGAAAAAATCAAAACATAGAAGTTTCCATTGTCGTTGAACTCTTAACAAATATATGTACTTTTAAACAAAAGATATAAAACAACAAAACAATTTTTTTTGGAAAATACAAAATTAAAATATTACACAAATACAAGAAAAATTATATTAAAAAGAGAAAGCTATTTCAGCATTTGCGCAGAAGCTGTATCAACAAAAAAAGCAACATATCAAAACATACAAGAAACAAAAGGAAGAAACGGAAACAAAACAAATGACAAATTGAAAAATATCATGGATAGCCGCATATCAGGAGGGAAGGCCACCTATGATATTAATTACTGCTTTTTTTTGCTAAACGACATACGAAAAATCGAAAAAATTGCCATTATCCCCCCAAAAAGCAACAACCGTGAAAATGGAAAAACATCTGGATTAAAAGATATTTACAAAGAATACGATTTCACAAAAAATCGAAAGCCCCCCCACCCCAAAAAAAAACATAATACACAAGACCTAGATTAAAAAACAAAATGAAAAACAGAAATATTCACAAAAATATATAAAAAAAGAAAAAGGCTTTCCGGAAAGTTGCCTCGTGCAACTTTCGGTAGCTCTTTTGTGGATTACAGCGGTAGTAACCTTTTTTTTTGTATTTTTGTGAATATTCGTTTTTCATTTTGTTTTTTAATCTAGGTCTTGTGTAATCGGATTTTTTGGCTTTCGGTTTTTTTGAAATCGACTTCTTTGTATATTCCTTTTAATTCAGAATTTTTTTTTCCATTTTCATGGTTGCCGATTTTTGAATGGGTGACAAAAGATTTTTACGATTTTTCGTATGTCGTTTAGCAGAAAAAGGCAGTAATTAATATCATAGACTGACTTCTCCCCCTGATGAGCGGCTGGCCATGATATTTTTCAATTTGTCAAGTTTTTTGTCTTCCTTTTTGTCCTTTTGTTTCTTGTATGTTTTGATAGATTGTCTTTTTGTTTCTTGAATGTTTTGATATATTGTCATTTTGTTTCTTGTATGTTTTGATACTCTTAAACAAATATATAACTTGCATGTCTTTAAAATTCCTTTGGCTTTCAGTTTCTTTAGAAAAATTGTGAGATCATTTAAGAAGAATTTTGATGAATCTACTTGGAATTTACGATATTTTTCCATCGACAGGCAAGAAGTCATATCGGGAACCGTTTCCTTCATTTATTTAAGGAGACTTGGCACAATAAAAATTTCAGAAAATCCATGAAAATATCGAATTACCAATTTTGATTGGAAAATAATCCTTGAACCTTTGACTTAATAATCTGAAAGTTTCAAAACAATCAAACTATTTAGTGAGATATGAAGTTATTTTGTCTAACAAGTTATCACATGCCTCGCCCACTTCCAATGTTTAAATCATACATATTTCACGTGCAAAATGCAAAGCCACCATGAAAGCAAAGCAAGATAGTTGTTTCAAACAGTAACGGTTTATTTTTTGTTTATTTACTGCTTTCGCTTCATTATTATTTATTAAACATATCATCATCATCACTGCTTTCGCTTCATTATTATTTATTAAGCATATCATCATCATCACTGATTTCGCTTCTCTTTTTGTTTGAATTTCTCACTGTCAATAAATTTCAATAAAATAGATTTAAATTTTGGCTCTGTTATAATAGATATTTGATAAAGAGTACTGCAGATCATTTATTAAATATTTTGACTAAAAAAAATTGAAAAAAATGAAATTCTACTCATTTTTCTTGAAATTTTCCTAATTATTTTTCAAACTTTTGTTTGCTACAAAATGCTAAAAGTCAATTTCTTTTCATTCTAATAACTTGAAATTTTCTCTGTTCACTCGAAACTGCATGCTTAAGAGAATTAGGGATTGATTTGTAAAAATTTTGATTAGAAATGTTTTTAAAAATATACAAAGTAAAATATTCTGATATTTTCCAAAAATTTTTACAAAATTTTGAATTTTTTTCTTCCCAAACACTAATGTAGATATGAAAATTCCGATCCCTATCTCTTTTAAGTACATTGAGATGTCCCTTTCAAAAAACTTGGGGAAAATTTTTAAAATTGTAAGAGAAGAAGCACTTAAGAAAAGGGTTAATTTTTTTTAATTTAAAAATTATAAATTTGTAACTTTTGAAAACGAAAAATGTTTTAGAAATTTACGTTTCTGAACAGTTTACATCTATCTACTACAAAATTAAATAAGTTTTATCAGTTGCGCAGTCCCCTTAATTAGTAAAGTCAGCAAGATAGCGTATTATATATAAAACTTATATGTCAGTAAAATTAGTAATCAAAAATTAAATCCCTTCAATTGTATTTTGCCAAACAAGATAGAAAAGAATATATTATTTCATTTCCAGAAAACAGATGATATGTATATATATAAATATATTTTTCTCTGAAGGGTTACTTTCATTATATCTCTTCTAAATATCGAAAATAACACTCATACTTTTTTGATAAGTAGTTGAATATTTAGAATGTCATTTTATGCTCTTGTAAGATAAATTTTTTTGTTATTTTGGATGGGGGCTGGTTATATAATTCAACACTGAATATTGCAATTTTCCGTTTAGAGAATGAAAGAAAAATCATCAATGTGAACACTTTGCAATCTGTAAATTTTATTATTTTGTATAATGTGTAATGCAATTTATTGCGTGCATATCAGACATAGAATACAAACATAAGTAACAATATGCTTTGAGAGCATCTAATTTTCAGTTAAAATTGTTCACAAAAAATTGTAAAAAATTTAAACAAACGACTATCTCGTTCACTTACAAATTGAATCCGTTATTTGAAAGCTTCACATTAGTTTGATTTACACAAATTTATCTCGCTTTACCCGATTAGTTTCAGGTGAAGATGTGTTTTAAGTGTTAGTATTATTTATTTAAAAATCGTTGTTTAACAAGCAACACCACCTTCTCAATTTTTTGAAATTTCAAAGAAAAAGAAATTACAGAATTTAATGCAATCAATAGTGAATATTTCTGAATGTTTTTCACATATAGTAGGGATATATGGTCTCATGTTTATATCAGACGTTAAAAAATTCAGAAACATATAATCGATATTATTGGTTCCAAAAAATTGAGTATTTTCTTCCTCTTTGAAATTTTTAAAAAAATGAGAAGGTGGTCTTGCTTGTTAAGTGACGAAATGTTGCTTGAACTAGTATTATTATTTAATAATAGTAAGTATTTTCTTATTGAGGTGTGTGAACGTTTTGATTCATAATCATTCTAACATCCCACATAAAACATATATCTCGTGCAAATGAAATTAAATGTTTTAATCAAGTAAATTTTCCAAAAATATTTTTTCAGCCTTTTGCTTTCAAAGAAATGAGTACTGACTTAACCACTTTCATAAATGAAAAATTTGACGTAGAATTTTTATAAACTATGATAGCATCTGTAAGAAAATTTTATTTCAAAGATTAAAGAGTAAGATTGTTTTCATTGCTGTGACATTTTTAGCAGACAAAGAATATGTTTTTTTTAGAAAAAAAACGTTTTTATTCAATTTACATAAAATGGCCGAAAGAAAATCAAATTATGCTCCAAATATTCCTAAATGCTTCTTATTATTAATGCTTATTTTGATCTTTTAGCTCCCGAGTGAAAAATATTTAAACTGGAAGCTATTTATTCTATTTACGAAATAACCTGTTTCCGAGACAGAATCATTTATTGCATCGGGCCATTTGTCAAGTTCATACCCATTCCGACTTTTAAGTAGGTTAGGGAACTTTGAAAGAAAGAGTTTACTTTGAGGGTGAACTTGAATGATGAATCTCCAGAATACGGCAGTCAAAATCCGTTGTTGGTAAATTTTATTCCAAACATTTTTGGGGTTTTAAATGGCACTTTATAATGACTCAATATGGAATCAGATCTAAAAATATTAAAAAAGATTACCTTTAGTAATTATGAAAATAGAATCAGCATTCGAAGTATTGCCCCAAGAAATTTTTTGAGTTTTAAAATCACTTACTGAATAAGTCAAATAATCTTTACTTTAAAATTCGTTTTCAAATTCAAAGAACTTCTTGCTGTGATTTTGTGAAATATATATTGCATTTTCCCAAAACTATGCCATCAATGTTTTTCAAGAATTAAATATGCTTCATGAAGCCTAAAAAGCATGCAAACGAAAGAAATTTTTGGAAATTTTTATCAACCGTTTTTATTCAGAATCTAAGGAATAAATAATGTTTTAACTACTTTCTTGACAATATTATAGATGAAGAAATTTATAATAAATTCATTTTAATTCGAATTTAGACTAGCATTGTATAACTTGAGACACATTCTAGCTGCTAAAAAATAAAATATATATAATAAAATATTCTAATTAAATAACTGTAAACGCAAAAGAACAAAAAATGCTATTACCTTGCTTAAATAATAATTTCAAAGATATTAACCCTTCACTGCATACTGTATCAAATTTGATACATAATTTATTTTTCATGTTAATAATGAATAGAATTTTTTTTTGTCAGCTCGTACAGGCTGTATCAGATTAGGAACATTATAAGAGACCGGATAACAATCATTCGTTCCATTTTCCGTGTGGTAGTCTTCCTATTAACACAAGATATTGTGCGATATTTCTACGACGTTGTCCGGTATTCTGAATACCGTATAATATCGTGAAGATATCGTATCAATATTTTACAGATATTGTGCTATTAGGGCTGTGGTAGACAGTTTTTCCTGATACATAATTCCTGATACACATATTGACATATTTATGCAAGTTTTAGCATTTAAAATGTTTCTTGCATTTTTGATGGTTTTATCAATTGTCTCTACAAGTACCATTTGATAATACTTTTAAAATACTTTTTTTATTTTTTAATAAAAATTAATAGTGATATGATACTTTCATTTAATTCTATTTAATAATATCACAATTCTATTTTAATTTTTTTTGTGTATTTTCTTGTTGTTATATGTGAACTTCCTATGCCAAAAACATTTTTTTATTTTGAAATTTAAAAAAATCGGGCATTAAAGTGTTAATATTAAGAATATCGCCAAAGTTCATTATTACTGGCAAAAACAATTAAAAATATAATCTAAATAAAAACTTGTCGTATTTTTCCTATAGCAAAATACTCAACAGACTTTGTTCCATTTATTGAAAATTAAATTTCTTCAATGGCATCACTTGGGTATATAAAAAACATAGATCGGAAAGATTCACTTTTCGATAATTTAAACTTTGTTCTTCCGTATGGAACTGTGAAAAGAAAAATGATATATATATAAAATGATTTCATAGTTGTAGTCAGTAAAAAGCCGAGTTATATTCTAATTTTCTTTTATTATGGGAGAGTGACGGGATGTACGTACATCTTGGCTTAAGTTTTAAGTAAAAAGCGAACAGAAAATCCCTGCATTTCCTCAGGTAGGGATTTAACATATAGACACGTGATAAAAGTGAAGGGAATAATAGCTATTTTTAGTAAATGACGTAAGTGTTTTAGAGAAAAGCATGGCGGCAATAATTTCTGATTTCGCGATTTGTGTAGGCGCGTGGAAGTAATTAGAGAATATTCTTTTAGTAATAAATATGCCAATACGCGAGATTTAATATACCTCCAGCGAAAATAAAACGAAACTGGAATTTAAGAAAAGCGATTTTGGAATACATTAAGACTTTAAAATATGTAATATTAGAATTTAAAGCAAAATTAAGTGAGATTAGTACATATATTTACTACGTGATTACACATGAAAGATGAGAATATTATTCTTGTATTATCTATACAGTAGGACCCCGGTAATTCGGAAGAATTCAGGCACATGGATGTCTGGATTAACGGGATTTCCGGATTAGCTAGGATTTTAAAAAATAACGTAAAAGAATTTTTTCAAAAATTGTATGTTTAGGTACTAGGGTATATTTGTATGATTAATATTGTGTGGATAAATTGAATGAACATGATACAGTATGAACAGGATATGTATGTACATAAATACTACATATGTAAGCGAATGAACATAATCAGTGTCAAAAAAAGAGGTTTTTTTCACCGTCATCAGTGGACAGTTCTTCTGTAGGAGGATGGCCAGGACAAATGTTCAACAAGAATAAATCGGCGCAAAAGAGAGAAACGTCTTTCTCGGTGACGCCGGCAGTTGACTGCCCTTTGTTGTGGGTTTGCAGCATTCTCCATGTACCGTCCGGATTACCGGGGTTCTACTGTACTTATAAAAGGCAATGTTTGTGTGTATGTTTGTCTGCGATGTCCAGACGAATCTATCGCACTTACAGCCATGAAATTTGGTACACAGGTAGTCGTAATGGTGACTGAATGCACCTCGAAGCCGAAATTTTAAAATTTAATCTAGAAAATTTTTTATTTAATGTTTTGTGTTGTTTTGGTTGATTTTTCGCACTAATTTCTCAATAGAATGGTTTCAAATAATTGCACGACAAAAATAGATACACCACCGGAAAGAGCACGCGATTTCTGTTCTAATGAAGTTAGTTTTGCATTTCTAACGTAATTTACTAAATTTTGAGAAATTTTTAAAAGATAGTCAGTTTTGTCATCTAAATGTTATTTCTGTTTTTAAATTTGTTGCATCCGACTTTCTAATAACACTATTATTTTCAATTTTTTTCAGCTTATAACTAGAACGGTTCTGTCGGATTTAAAACAAGAACGGTTAAAATATCTGTTCCCGTTTTTTTTAAATTAATTTTTTCCTGGGCAGATGAAAGTTATTTTTCTCGAGTGCGTTTTCTCCCGTTTTCCTTCCATTCTTCGTAACTAAGGTCGCGGTGTTCTATTGCCAGCATGCCTTTCGTCGAAACCACGTGGCGTAGTAATCCCTCCGCTTTCAGCGAGATTTTGCAGTACGTCTGTCGTCGGGTTGAGAGATCATGCTTTTAATTTGTTTGTTTTTATACTTTTTGAAAGCTGATATCTTCAGTTGCGTGTACTTTCGCTGAAACTGAAAAAAAGTAATATGACCTCAAGGAGTATTTACCGAATGTGACTTCAAAGTTCAAACCCGAAGCTGAAGATTGTGGGCTTTTTTTTAAAAAAATTGTTGAAATTCATGACGTCACGGGCAACGCCGTGAAGGTACTGCTAGTTGTAGAAATATTTTGATAAAAGTCTCAAAATCATTTCCATGCTCTGAATGAAGTGCTTTTCCTAATTATCGATTAAATATGCCGAACTACGTTTATTTGGTTACTCTTAGCATTAGAATGAACTCTAATATCGATTACTAGTTTAGTTGTACACTGTAAAAAATATCCGTTTTTTTCCCGGACTTTTTCCGTATATTTGACGGTTTAAAGCTGTTTTGTTAACAAAACGGTTTTTCACAGTTTCTCGCTCCAGTTATAAACGGTTTAAAACCGTCAGTTCAAATTCTATTTTTCGTCATACGGTATTGCTTTCCGTACGATAACTTTCCCTTTTTCTTAAATGTAATTTTATTGCATTCATTTCATGTTTTTAATAGGGTTCCATCTCCGTAACCTTAAAACATGTGTTCTGGCAATAGTTGATTTTTACACCACTAGGTGGCGCCACTAGAGCTATAGTGACTTTAAAACTCAAATAGATTATTTTTTCTTTATTTTATGAAGTCTCCGGTGGTCTAGTGGTTAGAGCGACTGCCTTTTATTTCTATGAACGCGGTTTCGATCCCCGGCTCGGAGGAGTTAGAAGTTTTGTCACCATCTTGCATCGAAATCGTCCAAGTAAGTTCAATTAAAAATTATATTAATTAAACAAATTGAAATTAATAATTAAGCCTTGATTAATTAATATTCAAAATTGATAATACACATCAGCACATTTCAACTCAACTCGAACAGAAGGAGAAAAACAACTCAACTCAGTCGATGACGTCACTTACTTCGATGACTTAATTTTTACGGAGAAAACTTGATTTCATACGGTAAAAAACCGTTGTGACTACGGATTTACTTCGTAACTTTTACGGGAAAAACTTGTTCCTGTATGGCAAAAAACCGTTTTGCCTACGGATTTACTTCGTAACTTTTACGGTTTTGCACAACCAACCCAGCTGCCAGTTTAAAACCGTAAATTTTACGGGATTTTTTTTACAGTGTAGAACTCGTAGTCGTTATTTGCAGACCAAAGGGATAATATATATGAATCTCCAGCCCTTTAAGACCGGACGCATTTTTGTAGTCGACGTTTAATCCATGGATTACAACTCAAAAATGAACAGTATCCGTCTCATGAGAAAAATAGATGTGTAGAGATTCTGAAAGCAAGAAATATAGTTTCTTCTGACATTTACTGCAGACAGTAAATCAGAAAGCAGAAATATAAGCTAATGTGTAACCAGCACTATATTACGAGCTCGGTCTTAAAAGACTAGGATAAGAATCAAACATTTAATCCTCTCACACCGAGCAAGGCGGTACCGGGAGATCGAAAAATTTCCCCTTAACAGCGGCGCCAGTCTCAGGCGGTTGGCTTCTTCTGAGGGGAGGTGAGGTTCTGAGATCGCTTAGGAGATAAGCTCGGTAGGTCCAATTATCCTTGCCAACTGCAGCCCATTTCCGTGCGCTTTAAGGGAAGGTTATAGCAGGGGGTGGGGTAAATGACCACCGAGGTTGGGAGAGTCCAATTCATGTCGCTTCCTCCCAAAAATTATCGGTTTCAAAGGTACTACAAGAAAAAGTCGCCTCGGGATTAAAGAGTAAAATACAGGTACCTACCATAATATATAAAATTTTCTCAAACTTAGAAATGATTGAACAGAGACCACAAGATATTTCACAATAGATCATTTAAACTTTCAAAATGATTCTGATACGTGTGATACTTAGTTTTCTTGTCTAGGTACTTGCTTGAAGTCTAAATATAGAAAAATGATATTTTTCTCTCATTTTAAATTATTTTACTGGAAAATGAACAAAGTAGGCTATAAAAGCTTGCAATATTATTGGGTTTTTTTATTCGATTTAAATATATATATATATGTAATAATTTCACTTAATTTTATTCCGAATTCTAATATTATATATTTTAAAATTATAATGTATTCCAAAATCACTTTTCTAAAACTCCAGTTTCGTTCCTTTCCCACGCTGGAGGTATATTAAATCTCTTATTTTGGCATATTTATTGCTAAAAGAATATTTAATCGCTTTCACGAAAACATCGACAGAAAATCATGACGGCGTCTCTTTGGCACCAGATTTTTCCCCTGAAACGCCTACGTAACTTATTAAAAATACCCAATGTTCCCTTCACTTTGATCACGTGTCAATATGTTATTCCCTTATCCGAGAGAATACAGGGATTTTTCTGTGCACTTTCGCTTGTAACCTAAACAGAGATGGACGTATAATCACCACTCTCCTATTGATAATAAAATAAGAGGTGAATATATATAGCTTTAAAAAAATTAATGCTCATCTCTTAGATAACGAAAATGTTGTTTCCAAATGTATATTGCCGAATGATAGATGATAATTAAGAACATTCAGCTTGTTCGTTTAATTTTACGAAACCAAGTATATTTGACACAGAAACATTTTAAACAAACTAGTTCCACCCTTCTACGACGATTAAAACTAACAGAGTTTTGAAGCTTTGACTATTACATTTGAGGCAATTCTAGACCATATAACACATTCATGGCCATTCTATTTTCTAGATATCTAATTCTAAAGCATCTCTAATCAACATTTTCCTCACATCCTGGCTTATTTCTAAAGCAACAATTCCTCTTGGTGCATGACAACATAATGAAATAAAATGAAGCATTTCTGCTGTGCAAGACTTCCCTTTCCTGCACAGGACAGGAATGAAGAGTCTACCCTCCCTCTCAAGGTCATCTAACACTGCTTTCGTAGGAAAAATCCTTCTGATCATCAATTTCGGTTAGGGAAGGAACTAAGAACTGTTGAATGTGACGTTCATAGTTCCCGTAGATCGTCTAATAGCAGTCCGAAGACGTGACATTTTGGCGCATGGGATTCAGCAGCTTTCTTGATAGATTATTCGTCTGAGGGTTTTTGGTTTGTGTATCGGCCAAAGAGGGGATATATTGAATGAACGGATGAAAGGTAACGCATTAGTGGTTAAATGGACAACGTATTGCACGCAAGCGAACGTCTTTCCTAGATTTAGAGAAGTCATTTCAATCGAGATGAAGGCGATGTGAATAAAACTTTTTCAGGAATTTTGATAGGCCTGAGAAACCAAAAGATGTAGTTAGTATATAGAAACATTGGGTTTTGGGTAAAAGGATCACAACTGTGTCTTAATATAATCTGAGGCTGAATACTTTTTCGATCATGGCTTTATAACCATGGTATAAAAAATCCGTATGTTTAACTTTAAATATATATACCAAATAATATAATTACTATATGAATTAGAGTTAGTATATAATACTTTAACCCTCTGACACCGAGCGAGGCGGTCCAAAAATTTCCCTTTAACAGAGAAGAAGGCCGGTCTGAGGCGGTTGGCTTCATTTGAGGGTAGGTGAGGCTCTTAGAACGCTTAGGAGATAAGCGCAGTAGAGGGGTCCAATTATCCTTGCAAACCGCAGCCCATTTCCGTGCGCCTAAAGGAAAGGTTATAGCAGGGGTGGGGTGGTAAATGATCACCCAGGTTGGGAGAGTCCAATTCATGTTGCTTCCTCCCAAAAGGTCCCGGTTTTAAAGGAGCTAGAAGAAAAAAGTCGCTTCGGGTTTAAAGAGTTAAATATGAAACGTCCTTATGCTTTGTTTTAACTCAAGAAATGCAACATATATTATAATTGATTTTGTTTGGTAGAAAATTAATGATCCATATTTGCTTTACTAGAAAGTAAGTAAACTTTTCTTTCTTAGTATAATACTGCTTAGGCTCTAGAGAAATGTTGGATTCATGCCTTATTGCATTTCCTAAGTTGAGCAGAAAAGTAAAATGTTGGTTATTATCATCAAGCAAACATACGCTTAGGTTAACAAATTTTTTTGGCACATTATTAAACATCTATAAAGGAAGAAAAAAAATATACAGAGAATAGTAATTCGTCTCAATTTAAAATTGCAGTCTTAGAAAAAAATGTTTTCTGTAAAAATGTTTTTCAATCAAAGAACAATAAATAAGTAAAAAAGGGAATACTTTGCCAATTTTGAAGATTGATGCATATTTTCTCAAGAGCCATTTTTTGGTTATGTAAAGGGAATATAAAACCTATTGAAAGAATATCCAAGGAAATTCATAATTATATATCATGTTGTAATATTCTGAAAATAATTATTTATATATTTTGAAGAATGTGTCATTTAAACAAGCTTAAATAATATTGGTTAATTTGTTTATTGAATTAAGCTTTGTAAAAAAATCACAAGCAAACACAGTATAAATGTCAATATATATCATGGCCATTCACTGTATGAAAAATGACAATACATAAATATAAGTCTTTTCATTTTCCCCCATTCTTTGAGTATACGACTCATATGAAAAATCAACTGGTTCGCATGAAAATTTAGGTTTTATAATCTGTTTTTACTGAAATTTCATAAGATCTTTCATTTACCGAACTCTCTTTCCAACAAGAAAATGTCAGTATATATTTTGGGCTGCAGAATAAATTTTTTTAGAAAATGAATGAAATTTTACTTCAGCTGGCATTTTAAGGCGATCTAAAAACCGATGAATTAAAATAAAACCACAGTTGAGTAAATTTTCGTAACGCTGCCATGATAATGCTACTTCAAAGTAACACAATAGTTTAAAAAGCCTTGTATCTCCCGAATAACATAAACGAAATATTATTTTTAATTTTTTCACTGAAAACTAATTAAAATACTTCCATTCAATAAATTGAGGCCATTAAAGGTTATTACGCAGCTTAAACTGTGTAATATTTCGCAAAAAGAAAAAAAAAATCTTTGGCCATGTTTTTGTTAATTACACACGAAAACAAGATAAAACATTTACGACATATGACAAGCAACACTGTTAAGAAAAAAGTTATAAAAAAAGAACATGCTTTTTTTAACGAATCTCTCTTTAAAGAAATTACGAGGATGAAAAAAAATATCTCGCTGTTACTTTAAAATGAAGAAACAAAATAAAAAAAAAGTACCCTTTCCACGCTAAGGATGTCCCGGTTCTTTAAAGGATACTTAAATTTTTACATCTTCTAGAAATTTCATTCAAGTCTTTTTCTCTAACGAATAGCCGTAGCTTAATGAGATCATGATTTTCAATTATTTTCTTCCAAGGTGTATCATTAATCAAACGTGTATTAATTTGGTTATTGTCTACTTTTGCAAACTGCTCCAGAACGCACCTGGGAAGAAATCTTAGAATTTTTTTAACTTTCTAAGAAGAAATCTTAGATTATTTTTAACTATCATGTGTTGAAATATGATCCGTAATTAACAAAATAAATTTGCCAATTTTAGATTAATGCATCACAATTATTTTTTTAAAACCCAACCTGCACACTTCTAAAACTAAAAGCTTTGTTGGACAATTCTGCAAATATATGTAAATGTCAGCTTAAGGTATCTGACTACGTGCGGGAACGAATTTTTGAAAAAGCGCTTTAATGTGCAATTTCAGTTCATTTTCTGACTCAATATGATTCAAAACAACCATTAATACCAGTCAGGAAATTTTATGTCACTTGAGATTCAGTAAAATGGGATAATTTAGGTAAAAAAGGGGTAAAATTAGAGCAAAAAGCAAAACACGCTAGCAGAAATTCTAATCCATATATTCAAATTATTTCTCTACACAGCACATTTACAGCTATGGTGAAGGCAATGAACTAGGATCTAAGAAATACTTGTATTTACAGGAAAGTTATGGCCAGTCGAGTATTCTCTTATTCAAAATTTCACAAAATGCATTGGTATAATCAACATTAGGCAGCTCTAAATCAAAAACTATTGATCTCAAAATTATATGTCTAGTTCATTGCCTTTACTACACTTAAGAGAACATATATACAAAATTTCAAGGAAATATATGGATAATGTTTTGAGATATCGTGTTTTGCGTAAGTGACTTTTGACGAAATATAAGTTTTCCAAAAAACGCGTTTAAAGTTTTAATTTGCTTTTCATTAAAAATATATTTATTTAACTTCTTTTGAAATTTGTCACATTTGTAGGATATACCTTCTTTATTCAGAATCTTATCACATTTTTTCATTCTGAGAGCCCGTAATGTTTTTCTAGCGTTTTTTGTTCCTGCCAAAGTCTGTTTATTAGAAGTGACGATTCTATGGTTATTGAGGTTAAGATATTATTTCAATGTATATGTTGGCCAGGAACTGTTCCCAGTTCATCAAATACTCTTTTAAGGCCATAAAATCAATCATTAAACAACAATTAAACTATCGATGTCCCAAAACGTGAATTTTGTAACTCCACAAATGTGCATTTTGGCAAAAATGTTCATAGTATCTTGTCGAAACTCAAACTCTTATTCAAATTGACATGACTTGCATATGGAGTGTATAATTAATCGAAATAAATAAAAAGCAAATTAATTTATACTTCAGAGTGCGGTGTATTGGGTATAACGAGGGAAAACAGCCAACTTCCGGTTTCGTTTTTAGCTACCGTGTTGTACAAAAAATTCTATATCTCCGTTTCTATTCATCGTAAAAATAAAATAAACCCAGATTTAGAAAGCTAAATAAATGGGATTTAAAGTAAAACCATAAAAAAAATTTGTGAATTTCGACCGAAAACCGTCCTTTAGACGTAGTCAGATACCTTAAATTTTTATTAGACACTGCCTGATTAAGACTTTGAATATACAGGGTGATCACTAAAGTCCCTTATCACCTTTTTAACTACCGAATAGCTGTAGCTATCTTCGTAAGAGTGGTGTCTAGGCATGGTAAATTGACTATGCGCTACTGGATGAAACCACTTACAGCACCACCTGGTGGAAAACGGTGGAGTTAGCGTTAGTATCTCTAAAACGGTCCGAGATAGAGGAAAAAAGTGAATTACAAAGGTGTAGAGCATCATCGATTTAGTACACAAAGACACCTTGTGAACGTAAATGCTTAGAACAGAACGCTTAAAACACGTATTTGTTTGTTCGCGATTTCCTACGCTGACACGTGACAAAACATTCTTAGAAAGAAAAAAAACTAGTTATCACAAGATACCTCTTGATTATAAATTAAAAGCAATACCACTGTACCACGTTGGGGGCTCTTTTTTCGTCCGAAAGATAATCTTTTCTCCTTTCGTTCAAGTTTCGTGACGTCATAGTTTCGGAAGCCGCAAACAAGCAAATGTGCAATTTAAGCTTTTAAGGAAAAAGTGAGTTACAAAGGTGTAGAGCATCATCGATTTATTACAAAAAGACACCTTATGGTCATGAATGCTAAAAACAGAATGCTTCAAATGCACATTTGTTTGTTTTCAGCTCCGGAACGTATGGGTCCAATATGACAGTGCGCCTGCGCACAGAACATCATCAGTGAAGTAATAGCTGGCGGAGGAATTCGGTGAACAAATAATCGGGTATGGTGGTTTCTAGGAGTGGCCTCCACGTTCCCCTGATCTGACTCCAATGGACTTTTTCCTGTGGGTTGCAGGCCCTTCAACATTGCAGGCCCTTCAACGACGCATTATGGATGCTTGTGCCAACGTGATACCTGATATGCTACACTGTGTGCAACGTGAAGTTCAAGCAAGGGCCCAGATGTGCATTCTAGCTGACGGAGAGAAGTTTGAACATCGAAAATAAAGGTATCTTGTGATAACTCGTCGTTTTTTTTTCTTTCTAAGAATGTTTTGTCATGTGCCAGTGTAGGAAATCGCGAGCAAATAAATACGTGTTTCAAGCGTTCTGTTCCAAGCATTTATGTCCACAAGGTGTCTTTTTGTACTAAATCGAATAATGCTCTACATTTTTGTAATTCACTTTTTCCTCTATCTCGTACCGGTGTAGAGATAATAAAGCTAACCCCACCATTTTCCACCAGGTGGCGCTGTGAGTGGTTTCAACTAGTAGCACATAGCACTTTACCATGCCTAAACACCACTCTTATGAAGATAGCTGTAGACATTCGGTAGTTAAAAGGGTGGTAAGGGATTTTAGTGGGCACTCTATATATTTTTGGGTTAAATTATTGCTTGTCATTGGTTATTCATAAATTAATTTTATTTATAGTATACTTCTGTGCTTCCAAACAGAAATGTTATAGAGCTGAGATGTGATGTCATACTGAATGATAGCGACACCTAAGGGACGTCTTTGCCAAATTCGATTTTTTTATACAATGGCGACTTTTAATGATACAAACTTTCTGTCAGTGACTGTTGTTCTGTGAGACCCTAATGATGCTTCTCCCAGATGCCTTTAAATTTTAATAAATGTTTTACCTGACTGTTGTTCTGTGAGACCCTAATGCTGCTTCTCCTAGATGCCTGAAAATTTTAGTAAATGTTTTACTTGACTGTTGTGTGGTGAGACCCTAATGATGCTTCTCCCAGATGCCTGTAAATTTTAATAAATGTTTTACTTGACTGTTGTGTGGTGAGACCCTAATGATGCTTCTCCCAGATGCCTGAAAATTTTAGTAAATGTTTTACTTGACTGTTGTTCTGTGAGACCCTAATGATGCTTCTCCCAGATGCCTGTAAATTTTAGAAAACGTTTTACTTTTTAAACATGCTATGCCGTGTGAAATTGGTTACTAGCAAATAATCTTGCCTTAGTATGATAAATATTTTTGAAATTTTCTCATGATTTTAGATACAATTTTTGAATTCTGTCGAAGTGTCTATGAGGGTTGCAGAAGTTATGGACAATGGTGAATTAATTCGTTTAGAAGTTGGGATACCTTCCAGTTTTTAATATCAAATAAAGTTTCAGTTGTTTGGCCCTGAAAAATTTCGCCAGATCAATCGCATTCAGCAATTTCTTCCATAACTTGGCGAAAAAAAGGGGAAGCATCTAAAAAGCTTTTGAATGAAATCTAGTCAAACTCACATGCTACACATGAAATGTGCCGAGTACCTGGGAAAATTTAGTTTGGTATCCGTGAACGGACTATTGTAAAATGTTTTGAACTTTAGATGCTTATTTGGATTAGAGAAAAAGTATATATATATATACTTTCTGGAAATCATAGGACACTGGAAAGCCGACTTATTCACGAATTTTCCAAAACAATCCATTGCTCTCTCCACGTTCAAGAATTTTCGAATTTTGTCGGAAATTTCTGGTGGCACCTCTCACTTATCCAGTGAAGGATGCCAGTCGTTGTGATTGGCTGAGTGAACATTGGTTAACGGACGAGAAAGGAAGAACTGTTAATTTAAAAAGGAGTGACTAAAGGTTATCAAAACAGATTAGATTGGTGGAGATATAACCTCTCAAGTTTCTTGGATATCAAGCAAGTGACGAATCATCACCTCGACGGATAATGTCCAGTAATTTGATTTGTTATATAAATGAGTTACTAAGCGGACTGATTTGAAAGCCTGATTGCTTGCTGTATTTGAACGAGTGACACTCACCGCTTCGATGGTTGAAGGTTGATGGTTGTTGATGATGATGGTTTACCTGGATAAGGTATATAGATTATGCGAACTGAATAGATAATAATCAACTAATTTTTGGTGTTGATTGCCACTGTTCCATGGGCTTTAATTTAATTTAGATTACATTTAATGCCTTTATATAGATAAAGTTAACAATATATTCTTCAGTCAAAATTGTTTTTCTTTATTAATAACTTTAATTACATTTGTGTCACATTGATTGAATAATTTGGCAGAATTGGAACCTGGATTATTACCTAGTTATTATAGTTACTATAAGTTACATACATCGCTAAAACACGATGGAACTTCAAATCACAGTGTCATAGACTAGGTGCAGTTAAATAGCATGCGCAATTATGTTTGTCATGTGGCTGTGACAACCCGTGAGATGTCTCGTGTGCTGATAGTGTTCGCAAATTTCCGAAGGAAAGTGTTTAATTGGACCATTCTATGATATTTGCACTGCTTGGAATTAATAAATATAAAAATCCAGATATTGAAGTAACGCGGTCACGTGGTTTGGTTTGGCTACGTGCCAAACAGACTCAGACGATCTGTCAAAGGCTATAAATTAGCATACACTGTTTGTAATCTTTAATGATTTAAGTTTATCTTCTTTTTACTATTTATGCTGCTTCACCCATATGAGGTAAAAAAATTCCGTTATCCGTTTAGATTCATTATAGTATTCTAACTTCGTCGATGAGCTAGAAGTTTTCTTGAATCAGTGGAAAATCGTCGTACATCGTTAATTCAACAAAGGATAAGTATGTTTAAATTTCTTTCTAATTGAATTTGTGGTGCTTTAATCACTATCTGTTATCTTTAATGTTTTTGTATTAATTGCTTTTAAAGTTCTGATTTGAATGCTGGGAAATGAGTTCTGTTTTTTAAGCTATTAAAAATATTTCTTTCATACTATTTGAATTTCATTTTGCATTATTTTAATTAAAAGGTTTTCTTTCTTAATATTTGAATTTGTGGTGCATTCTGTTGCAAAAAGTATGTCTAAAAGTTTTCACTAATTGCTTTTAATTAGTTCTGATCTGAGTGTTGGTAAATATGTTTAATTAGTTCTCATTTGAGTGTTGGTAAAAAAGTTTAATTAGTTCTGATCTGAGTGTTGGCAAAAATGAGTTCTGATTTACTGCGAATCACTACTTGAATTTGTAGTGCATTCTATTGCTAAAAGCATTTTTAAAGTTTTCTACTAATTTCTTTTAATTATTTCTGATCTGAGTGTTGGTAAAAATGAGTTATAATTCATAGAATTCCGGACTCATATTGGTTACTTTTAATATTCATATATATTTGCATCTAAAATTTACTACAAATTATGATTTTGTCATTTCCTACTAAAATTTTTGTTAATAAATCTATGAGAATCGGATCTGAGATATTGTTGGAGGCCTACAAGCCCGTCTTAGACAGGAAAAATTTCTAGTTTTATATAAAAGGCTTCCTCCTGAGAACACAGTTGATTTTGAATCTAAGAGCCGTTAATGATAATTTGTGGATAATTTCTGATCGTATAGCCGATATTGTAGGATGTTACATATCTGATTCTGCTGAAGTCAATCAATGCATTTTAAACTCGTAGAATGTTATTTATAAACTTATTCTTTATTATTTTAATCATCTTTTCTCAATAATATTTTCTTATATATAAATAAATAAATTTATTAACTTCCTTTATCTTCCTTGTCTTCGGTTAAAACGCGTGTGATTCTCGCAATTTTTGACGCTAATTGTTTTTAGAAAATATCTTAGTCGTTTTTCAAACGCCAACGCAATTTTTTTAAAAGTTTTACATTTAAAAATTAGTCAGCCCTGGGATAAAATTTTGAGAAACTATTAATTTTACTAATGTCTAAAATTCAGGTTAAACGAAATATCAAACACCCTCTTACAACGACGCTTTGGCGTATAAAGAAGGAAGAGTTTTCCCAATTTAAAAAGAAATTGGATTAATTTATTTAGTTATATTAACATAACGATTTAAAACAACAGGAGGGATATTATGGGATGTATGTCGTAATTTTCAACAGAAGTCAGATAATGGCACCTGACCAGCACTCCCTCTCCAAATTTCAACACCACACAAATGGGTGAGACGTTTGACCATCAAAAGATTCGATATGCGCCTGGGCTTTTAATTGGAAGATAAGGTTTGTGGTCTGCCTTCACCTCCTACACTGTTAATTTCCCTCACTAGCAATAATTTTCCCACCCACAATGGAGTGACTGAATACAGCAGAGGAATAAACGATCAACCGAGTGATTAGCATAGAGACAGATTAGCTCAACGGGGGAGTGAAATCTTAATAGTTTACTAGAACAAGAGTTGCACCACTCCGTAAGCAAAGGCAAAAATCCGGCTAGCATAGCATTTGTTCTCAAAAAGGAAGATGCTAAAGCTTCCTATTATTATTTTGGGCTTACAAAGTTATTTTTGTTTCACAATTTGAATTATTGGTATCATGAAGAATATAATACTGTATCGTTTAATTTTATTTCGTATATTTTAAACAAATATGCATGGCACCATAACCAATTGACATAAATGTGAATCACATTTAATTTTAGTTTCGTTCCCATGATATTTAAAATATAAATTAAAAAAAAATAAAAATGAAAAAAAAAAGAAAAATGGGCGTTGCAAATTCTAGGGAAGAATTGCAATCATTATTTTCCCTAGATGACTTCATTTATGCTTAAATGGGCCATATTAAACTAAAATATGGAGCGCATTAGCAGAATGAAAAGGCTTTGCAAAAGCTGAAAAGGGAGAAATAACAGAAATTATAAGTTTCATTCTTGGCATTATTCAGGCAATATTGCACTTTGAAATCTAACCCCGAAAGAAAAGGTAAAATAAAAAAGAAAAAGGTGAAAACTTAAGAGTAATTCAGAAAGTAATCAGATGCTAAATTTCCTTCTTAAATTACTTCTGGCATAATCAACAAAATCAACAATGTAGAAATTCTTTTAGCCGTCGTCAGTCATATTTCAGCTTTGGATTTTATAGTGGATATGAAAATAGCTTTAGGATTTATAATTGCGTCATATGTTAGGAATTTTCGAAGTTAAGTTAATGAACAAGGTTCGGAATACTAGACTCCCGTTAATGAATAAATAACATTTCAATAGTGTTTTTCTTTTAAAATTATTTACTCTGGAGTAAGAAGCCGCGAGTAGAATAGATTTGAAAGTCGTATTATTATAGGATGGAATACTGTTTTACCAACGAGTAGAGTAGATTTGAAAGCCGTATTATTATAGGATGGAAATCTGTTTTACCAACGAGTAGAGTAGATTTGAAAACCGTATTATTATAGGATGGAAATATGTTTTACCAACAATGTTGCATAATTTGTAAGAAGAATTTGTTTCATCTAAAATTTCATTCATGACATTATTCAGTAAATGTTGAAATTTGAAATCGAACCCCGAAATAAAAGATAAAAAAAGTGTTATTGAGAAAAGTAATATGATACTAAATTACTTTCTTAAATTACATCTGGCATAATCAACAAAATCAACACTGCAGAAATTCTTTTAGAAAACAACTGTCATATCTCAGTTTTGTATTTTATAAGAGATATGAAAATAGCCTTGCGATGTATAATTGCGCCATATAATGTGAATTTTTCAGTTAAATTATTGAATAAGTTCAGTTTATTAGATTCACATTCATGAATAAATAGAATTCCATTGTTGTTCCCCTGTGTTTAGAATTATTTACTCTGAAATGAGAAGACACGAGTAGAGCAGAATTGATAAATCGTATCATTATGACACGTAAATCTGTTCCAGCAACAATTTGCATAATTTGCAAGAATTTTTCCGGACAAATGAAAAAATATCACATAAACATTAAGATAAAGTGATTTTTAAATTAAGTTTCTCAGTTTATTGGTTGAAGCAGTAATTCAAATAATATCCATCTTGTAATTTATTTATTCAAAGAAAGCACACTACAGAGATGACTCCATTTACAGAGTTACACATTTACAGATTACACAAGCCACAAAGTGAATTAAAACACAAAGAAAAAAAAACTGTTGCAGAGAATACAACAGTTCAAAGGTGAAAACCACATTAATTATAAAAATGTAATCACATAAATGTTTTAAAAGGAAACACGCAATTACAAAAGCACTAAAAACATATTGAGGTTCCACCGTCACATTAAAATTATAATAAAATCACACACTTTTTTTTAATTTAGAACATTAAATAAAAAAAACATTAAAAAAGCAAGGGTCAAAAATTCAACACACACAAACACTAGATCAAAGCATAAAAATCTTAATATGTGAAGTCAAGCGTAAGAAAAATAAATCAGGTCATGTATTTAAAAGTTGAAAACAATTCGATTTAAAAACAGTAGGAGAAATATGATAAATGTCCAGTTCACCAAAGATCCTGTTAAAAATCTTATAAAATTTATACAACGAGAACCTGTAAATGTAATTAAATTTAGAATACACATTAGGAAAAGAACTTTGGTTCCTTAAAGATCTGACAGGCACAGCGAAATTTATAGCGCTCAGTATATCAGTACAATCGGTCGAACCATTGATTACCTTGTGAAAGAAAAGAACTCAAGAAGCATCTCGACTGGAACACAAACTAGGTATATTAAACATATCACGTAGATAGGAAGAAGATATATCTTGTAAGTAAATTCCATTTTTCTTGTAAAGCAAATATCGCAAGAAGTTGTTTTGAATTCGCTCAATAATTTCAATTTTATTACGGTAATCGGGATCCCAAATAATACGACAATATTCCAGACTGGATCATACACGAGCGTAGCATGAAACCTTCAGGGCAATTTCACTCGAAAATTTCCTAGTTTTGCGTTTAAGAATTCCAAGTCTGCAACATGTAATGAAATGAGGTTGTTTTTCTCATCATTTTGTTAACAGCTTATGCTTTGTTACTTTCCATTTATTTTTTAGTACAAGCTGTACATCTTTTTTACTCTTTTCTGTTGAATTTTTAAAAGAATAAGAATATCGTCATTACATTTTTAATTTGTTCTAAATATTTTACTTTCCCAAAAGCTGATAATTATTCCCTGAAGTAGTAAAAGAAATGGAAATTTTTAATTGTATATGTTATTATGTCAATAAAATCACCATAAAACAAAATGAAAATTATTTAGAAATTAAGTAATTAACTTAATTACTTACTTAATTTTAAATTAATTACTTAAATTCTAAATAATTTTCTTTTTCTTTTATGGTGCTTTTTTGTATTTTCAATGTTTTCTTGGTTACTAGCTGCATTTGTGCACTCCAAAAGCCCTTTGGTTGTTTTTCTTTTCTTTCTAATTTTCTAATTTTATTCTTTCAGTTTTTTATGTTTTTACGTTTATTATTATTATTTTATTTGCTTATTATTATGGCACGATTGTTTTACTTATATGAAACTTACAGGACCAGGAAACTGTTTAACATATTGTTTTCGTAATATTTTCGGAAGTAAATTTATTGACTCAAAAATCATAACAAAAATAATTATTTACCTCATCTGAAACATTTTTCCAACTGGAAGAATATGGGTATCTCTAACGATATAGAAATTAGTTATCGGTTCACGTTAGAATGGACAAACTATATTTAATGAAAAGAATTAGTTTTACTTTTACTGGAAAAAACATTTCAATTTAAAACATATAGATGACAAATAAATTGTGAACAATGAAGTAAATTGCAAGACTTAATAAAAGTTCTGAAATGCAAATATTTGCTGCTGATTTTGCAGAACAGCAGTGTTTTTCCATATCCATCTTCTTACTTCTCAAGTTTTAAAAGTCTCGAGTTCTTTCCTCAAAGAAAAATGTTCGCGAATTCACTTTCTATTGAAAAGTATTTGGTCACTCTCCAATTAGAATAAAACAGCAAACTGAAGCATTATTGTTTGAATTTTCTTATTGCCAAGCATTGAATGAACTATTGTCAGAGTTTCCAAGACGCCTGTAGGTTTATAAATGTTCGAAACTTAGCTTAAGTAGCATAGGTAAATACCTTCTTTTGTTTGAATTCGTGCAGCATGATTTAAAATTTAAATTTCAACAATACCCTGTATAAACGTCTTTGAAGATTTTACTTTTTGCCTTAAAGAAAACTTTCAATGTTCTTGATGTTGTGTCTTAAATGTTAGATGGTGATTACTGTTTTATGTTGTGAAGAGTCATAGGGCACAATTTTTCCTTTTCAGATTTTCTAATAAATTTGAATAGTTTCTAGTAAATTTGAATACTTAAAGTTTAACTGCAAACTTTTCCAATGTCTGAAAAAGATTAGTTTAGTAACATTGGCGTCCCTTTTTGAAGGAACGGTAGGTCTATTTTGGGACGGACCTCGTAATTTGGAACCGTGGTCGAGGACGACCCATAAGTTGGCATCCCCTCTCCAAACTTCCGCACGACACCAGCTGGCCACAGTATGAAAAACTTTTTTTTATTGTTTGTTTGAAAACTTAAGAAAAGAATGTGATGTTGAAATATAAGTTCAAAATACATATAGCCATTTATTTTCATGAGTTAAAACTATAAAAGGAATTGCTTTTGGAGTAAAAACAGATAGATTAGCCTGTTTACTAACTTTAAGCACTAAGATATTTCGTGAAAAAAATTCTTGCTTACAATTTCAAAGGTTTCTTGGTGAATTTTCAATAAGGTTTGTCCTGAATAGAGAAAACTTGTTGCTTATTAAAAGAACCTTTACATTTCACTTCATGGAAATACTTCAATTCCATGATTAAATTAAAAATAAGAAAATAGAGAGAAAGCATATATATATGCTGGGCCTTTGAATTCCAATTTTTTGGAACACAGGGTTTTTTAAGGGGTATGTTATCAGAAGTTATGTATAAGAATATCTATATATACTTAGACACACACACGACTCTGAACGACAAATGTCATTCTATAAATATGCTGTGAGTTTGCTGGTATATATTACTGCATCGAAAATTTACTTGACGTCTGTAGATTTTGTACCATCTAATTGGATGACCTTTCTAATGTCTGTTTTGCGGATACGTTGCCGTATTGATTCAACTATCTGTCCACAAAACACTGGAGAATGTTAATGGATTACCGGTTATTTTTGTATCGAGTTATAACGTCTATGAATGACTTAATTTTAGCTTATAAGTTTAAATATGACATAATTCTATTCGCGAGTGGAGCTCTGGAATAACTGTTAAGGGGTTAAACTTATGAAATGCTATTGATTGTATCCGCAATTAAGAATAATTAGATTCTACATTTTAATAAATGAATGAATTCTTAATTTAATTACTTAAATGTATTATGTTTTCCGAATTCAATTTGGAATGTGTATTGTGCGAAAAAACTGTTCTTAAGGGATTAAATCATTTTTTTAATTTCATTTTTTCTCCAAATATGATCAACAGCAATGTTCTATAATTTCCCTCAATTTTTTATTAATTTAATTCTTACGCGACAAATTATATTTTAGCGAATATTTCGCATTTTTATATCCAATTATTGTAATCTATAACTTTGTTTTATACCTTTTTATAGCAGATATAAATTCCTTAAATGATTTGTTCAAGGAATTGAGGAGTTTTTTTTACTTTTGTAATTGCCATAGCGATGAACAACAAAAACATGTTTATAAAATTCCACTTAAATGGAACAAAATCATTCACTTTCATTCTTTCACATGCACACATTATAAGTAATTCTCAAGCATTTATAATTTTCATGATTTAAAGCTTCGACTTCTTAAAGAGCGAAGAAAGACAAGCATGCTGTACAAAGTTACAAATGATTAATTTATTAAAATCTTGTAATTTGAAGTTTTTTTGCAAAAGTTCCAAGAGTGTTGAGGAGTTAAGCGCCATCGTATTTCGCATCCTTCAGTAAGTATAAGAAATTGATTTTTCGTAAAGTGTGGGTGATTGGTGGTGGTGGTGGTGGGGGGAGTCCGCTTTTCTCCTTTAAAATTGACAGATTTCTTAGAAGCGTCTGGAATTTAATTAAGTAACCTCCACAATCCCAAAGAAAAGATTTATGACTCAGAGCTGAGTAAACCTCGAACCAGGATTAACTGAAGACTCCTTTTCAATATTAAGCCATTCTGAAAAGTGAAGGAATAATATTCAAGACTTAAGGAAGCTTCTTTGTTTGCCTGAAAAAGAAAATAACTGCAATCTTTTCCTAGTAGAACCTTAAAACAGGTATTAGAGCTGTTTTACCACGAATTAAATACTGCGCCTCAGCCGGGCATAATAAGGAATTTTTATTTACGATATAATCATGATTTATTATCAAAATATTTGTAGTTGAAGAATAACTGAATATTTACGAAATGTTTATAGTCCTTTTCCTAAATAAGTTGGAGTTTCGTAAAATTCTAGAAAAATACTCGATTTTAATTATCTAATATTAATGCTATTAAATTTAATTCAGAGTTAAAGAATTAAATTGGAAATTCATTCATTCAATTAGGTTTTGATATATTGTTTTGCAAATCTAGATGCAAAAATAAATGTTTTTTTAAGAATAAATAAGATACCCTTATAAGAAAAACCTAAAAAGAAATCTCTCACTCGTCTTGGCAGTACGATTATACACTGGCCTCCAAAAGCTAAGGTACAACCGGTTTTTTGCGTCTAATTTGCAAATGAATGAATGTAGAAACAACAAAATTTGGAGCAAATGCGGACTAAACAATTATTTATTAAATGCGACATACAAATTTACATAAGTTAAGCTCAAAAATGATTTACAACAAAAAAAAGCACTCTTGGTGGAAAAGTCCATTCTTGGAGAAAAAAGTATATCATAGTTTTATGTAGTAAAATGTCATAGAAACATTACAAAAATGATTTATAATAAGGAATTTGTCCACCCCTAACTTGAATGCATTGGCGACATCGACTTTCCAGGCTGTCAATTAAGTTGCCGGACACCGAAATGGGAAGCGAAGACCAGACACGGAGTAAGCCTTGTTCCAGTTCATCTAACGACCTTGGAGGAGGATTTAAAAAAACCGCGCTCTCTCCAAACCTTGACACTCAAGATAGTCCTCAACAAACACAGCTCGGTGAGGTCTGCATTATCATCCATTAGAATGAAATCGTTACCAATAACAAAGGCATATGTGCGGGCATATGGATCAAGAATCTCATCCCGATATCTCACACCAGTCAGAGTTTCTCCATGGAACACATGCAGGTCAGTGTGACCACCGAGTGAGATCCCTGCCCAAACCATGATTCCACCACCTCTGTAACTGCGTCTTTCAAGAGTGTTGTATTGATGGTATCTGGTACGTTGTTCCCTCCAGATCAGCAGGCGCCCTGAATCACTCTCCAGAGTGAATCTGGACTCGTCTGTGAAGAGTACAGAAGCCCATTGCTGTCTGGTCCAGGAAACGTGTTGTCTTGCCCAACATAAGCGGGTCCTTCTCTGTCGTCCGTTGAGGGACACACACACAACTGGTCGTCTCACATAGAATTGTGAAGGCGTCTTCGGACCGTAGTAGCGGAAATTCTTCTCCCTGCTGCTACAAAGTGCTGCAGCGAGTTGCAGAACAGTAGTGTTTCTTCTCCTTCGGTCTTCTGCAGGTGTTGTAACTCGTGGTCGGCATGAAACATGCCTTCTGGAGACAGAATCTTCGGATTGATATTGATCCCAGAGTCGTTGAATCACACTGCGAGACGCATTGAGACGCCTAGCAGCATCAGCCTGTGACAACCCCATTTTCATCCATCCGACCGCTCGCCACCTTAACAAATCGGGCAAACGACCTCTCCTAGACATTGCTAGACTCTACTGGCTATTGCCAACGAAACTGCCAACAACAGTTGAAAATCAACAAAACTTACATACGAAATTACGAAAGCTTGGTATTTGCATATTTTTCTCTTATTCAGATATAATAGTTCTCTTTTCTATAAAATAAAATTGGTAGCTATCGTTCTTGCATAAGTTTTCTTAAAGTTCGTTATTATCGTTCATATAAACTATGAATTTTATTGTTACTGCCATTTGTTTTATGGTGAGCTTCGAAAAACATTTTGTACCTTAACTTTTGGAGGCCAGTGTATTTAAGCTATTGCTCTGGGAAACAGAATACTTTAATATCGGAGAGAAGTTAAAAACTAAATTTCCTGTCTATAAGCAGGAAGTCGAACGTAGAATATTTTTGTTTGGAGATATAAGAAAAAAGAAAATCCTCCCCTGCCACTTCAATCTATATTTTCACAAGGATTGGGCTGTAAGGAAGAAAGAATGTGGAGGAGAACCTGCTGAGAGATTCCCAAAGAAATGTCATATGCTTAGGTTGAAACGCAGTCGAAGTTATGGGTTGAAAATCACTTTTCAATCCCTAACTTATAAGGAAGACGTTCCCAACCTGTGGTACGTGTATCCCTAGGGTTACGCGAAGGGCCAGTGGGGGGTACGCTAACTCAAAATTGGTAATGCGGAACTCAAAAAAACAAAAAAGGTTACAGAATTTAGTTTCTTGTGGAAAAAGCATTTTCGACTTATGTATGTATATATTAAAAATAAATATCGCAATGTGTGTGAACTTGACGAAGCTCCAGACATGAGATTATCTCTAGATTCATTTGAACAGAATTTTATGAAATCGACAAGCTCAAGGATCGCAAGCTCAAATGAGACAAGCTCAAGGATCGCATTGAAATTTCCTTCCACTTGTATAATTGATTATTATGAAGCGTAAATTTTAGCTATCCTTAATAGTTAATGTGAAATTACTAGAATACTGGTTTAATTTTTTGGGTTTGGACTAATCTTAATATAAATAAAAGTCATTGTAGACTCTGTATGTGGGTATGTGGCTATGTATCTGGCTATATTTCACATCTCCTTCTAAACCAATGGACTGTTTTCAACCAAATTTTGCACACTTATTATATAACACAAGGGGAAGACACTTATGAACTTTACTAAGCCCAAAAGATAATTAAACAGTCAGCTAATTAGAAATTAACCGAAACCGTTTTTCCGCCGTAACTTCCGAGGAAATTGTCCGACAAAAATTATATTTATACCATCTTAAACTTTAAAATTGTTCCTTTTCAATGATACTAATTTTATTTCCGTGGAATATTGCCTTTAAATTTTACGAATTTTAAAATATTTCTAAAGAAATTGATTACTTGCAAATAATTTTGAAATAAAGCATTTTTATTAATATTTCGATGCTAGGCAACGGTGAGATTTGAACTAATTTCTTTTTATTTCTGTAAATATTTTCTACGAGAAGTTAAAGATAAATGTCAACTTTTAAATGCCCAAAAGTTAATTAAAACTTTAGTTAATGGAAAAGTAAGCAAGATTTTGCTTTTTTTCCGTGATATATTTCGAAAGCGTTATGTTACAATAACTATTTTTATACTATATTAAATTTTAAAAAATATTTTTTCAGTGATACAAATTTCATTTACGTTCAAATTGTTGCTTCCATTTCAATAATTTAAAAAAAATTAAATTGCGTTTAAAATTCAAAATTTGCAGTATTGTATATTTTTATTCTTAAAAACAAGAATACGTATGAATAGCTGTTGCAAGAACATATAAACAAAATTTTGGAAGTATATTAAAGAAAAGTTCAAAAGCAGACGATTCATAATTTATATCAGGAACAACTATTGATATGGTTTATTTTAGAGTTTTCCATTAATGAAAATTTAACTATTTAATTAATTGTCCCAAAACGTTCGTTAAAATCCTTCTTATAGTTCACTATGTATGAACGAAAGCTGTAAGTAAAGCTGAAAAGTAAAATTTTTCAGAACCTAAAGGAATTTCCATGCATTATAATTTTCTATACAAAAATAGCTTTTCCATTGAAAATCTTAGACATAAAAGTATTTTAATCCCGAGAAACGTCGGGCATAATAGCTAGTACTATTATAAAAATTGAATAAAATGCAAATTCAAAAATAATCCCTGCAAATGTTATTAATTCGAGTAATTTGACTTTTGAGCTTACCTAAAACCTTAATATCATTTATAATATCTTCTTTGCATAGGCGAATGGTTAGAGGAAGGGGGATATGACAGTAGGGGGTATACGAAAGTAAAAAGTGTAATGAAGGTGTACGCGAGGGAAAAAGTTTGGGAATCCCTGTTCTAAGGGATTGCAGTTATCGATAAACTTTTAGGACAACAAATCTTTATAATGAAGCAATATTCGTGTATCATTTTACCTCCAATAGTAAGAGAACTAGTGTTCTATTTACGAACTCGGCCGAGACTTTTACCTTAGCTGTAACATAGAAAAAGTATCTAACAATTTGGGCGTCGTTTATTCCAATTCCATAATAAGAGAGGTAAGACATTTTAAACCTTTTTCCAAACTGTTTGAAAAACTCTTTTGAATTTCGTCTTTGTGGATAAATGATTTTCTTTCCAATTAGTTCTTGAATAGGTTCAGGCCTTAGAGGAAAATTCAAATTTTGACCTTAAAGTAGTTTCTCCTCGACATAAAAACTATTATAATTTTGAATCTGCATGGATGAAGGCCTCTGATGACATCATCCACCAGATTTTTTTTATTCGTTTTTTGTTAATATTATTCTATTTTTTTACCTCTATCACAATTAAAACTTCCCTTAATTTGCATTTTTATCTTCCCTATAACACATCCCTCTCTTGTTAAAACTGATTCAAAATTACTCTAATTATCGTTTTCAATTTACCTAAAAATTTATGAAATAGTGGTTATGAAAATTTTTGCTTTAATAATAGATTATTGATACCACTCGTTACTATCATTTAATCATAAATGATCAAGAATGTATGTCGCTTGTTTAATTGATATATATAATATAAAAATCAATTAGTGACATAAAATACAATCCATGTAGAGATCGTGTTCATCAGAGGTGTCAAAAAATTGTAAAATCAAATTTTTAAAGTTTAAAAGGACAGATTTTATGATATAAGAGCTCTCATGAGAAATCCTTACAGTTAGGAAACTATTTAAATAATGTTTACAAGAGGAATCAGAATCCCTCTAGCAAACCTCACGAATATTATCATGATAGAAGCAATAGTTCTTCATCACCCTTACAAAATATTCTTTTGAGAGGCCATCACCGTCAAACATGCACGAAGCAGATTCTCATACGGTTAAGATATTTGTAAGTGGTTCGCTCTTGTTTTCCCCTATCTCGTCGAAAGAAATGAAAGTAACGGGGAAAAACATAGTGCTCATCCAGTAAGTTCTAGAAAGAAAGTGACCTTCTTCAGAGACAGTGTCTCTCCAGAAAGCAAAGGATGTCCCGAGGGACATTGAGGTTTCGTACTGTTCTAAGTTTCACTAGCCTCGCCACATCTACGTTTTTATTCCTTTTCCGCCTATACGTGCTGAAGTTCTCCTGTGGTTTAGACCACGGAACGACTCAACTCCCGAGCAAAGGAACGTTCTCCTCTCTAGAATAGATTTGAATTTTTCAATCGAATTTTTGGAGAGATGGAGAAAAAGTTTATTTCTATGAGCATCCACTTGTTTTTGTTTAGAAATTAAATAAAGGATTAAGGAAGTTCAGACTTGTTGTGGTTCGATTTTTGGTCTATTTTAAGCAAATTCATAGGGTGGAAATTTTTTTAGGCCATTTGTATCTGAAAGATTTGAATACAATTTCTCAATTGGTTTTCCTCAGTAGAAGGTAAAATTAATATTTCAACCGAATTTTTGGAGAGATGGAGGAAAAGTTTATTTCTATGAGCATCCACTTGTTTTTATTTAGAAATTAAATAAAAGATTAAGGAAGTTCAGAATTGTTGTGGTTCGATTTTTCTTAGGGTTGGAATTTTTTAGGCCATCTGTATCTAAGAGATTTGAATACAATGTCTCAATTGGTTTACTCAGTGGACGGAAGTAAAATTAATTTACTTATTTTCTTAAGCTTAAAAAGTTCGTTTTGTAGAAGTCGTAGCAGTTGAATTATATAAAATTAGTGCTTGTTGAAAAAAAACAACTGTCCCTCTGCCATATTTACGCAAAATATAAATAAAATGATTTGCTATCTGTCTTATAAGAGTTATTTTAAACTTTTTCGGATTATTTATGCTTTTTCACTGGTACTTATATTAACTATCTGCCGTAAATGAATTGTTCTCAAAGATGGAAGATTTCGTTTGAATCCCAAAACACAATCACATAAAACAAATATTTTGCGTTTATGCACTTTATGTTAAAGTACGTTTTAAATATGTTATTTATGTCTATTCCAATTTGTCTTCATTAAATTGAAATGAATTATTTATATATTTTTTAAAAATTTGAATGTATTGGAAACGTTTTCTAGTTGAAAGTTAATTTAAAACTGTCTTTATATTGAATCAAAGAATAATAATTTTTAATAAGTTATTTTGTCTCATCTTTAATTCACATTCAATAATCAAGATTTAATCTGTTATAAATTCATGCTAATTTCATCCAGTGTCACAAAGAAAGTGAGAACCCAATGCAAAACACAGAGTTCCTTTACGTGATGGGATTGAGGTATCAAATGGGTTGCATGTGTCATGCATGCCGATTTTACTTGAGGCTTTTACATTTGATTTTCTTATCTGTGCCTCGGGTCGAATAGCACGATGAATACAAGATTATGGCTCTTTGTGGTGACCGTTGTGGTGGAAAGAGAAAAGTTTTGAGCTTTTCTCTTCACGTAAGGCAGTTAATATACTGTGTAATCCAGTGATTCTGAACATGGTGTACGTAGAGAAGTTGAGCTTTTCTTTTCACATAAGACAGTTAATATACAGTTTAATCCAGTGATTCTGAACATGCTGTACGTCGACTAAAGTGAAAACGTTATAACGAAACTCAAGAGGCGAAGGCTTGAAAAATAAAGGAGAACTACTAGCCCATTGAAACAGCAATAAACAAATCAGTATTGTGTTAATACAGAAATAATGTCAAAGATCGAAATGAATGGAATTATTGAATACATATAATTCCATCTAGTAATTTATAACTTTTATTTCTGTTTCGTATATAAATGGTGAACAACTTCACTGGACAATCTATGTAAACATTTGGTTAATAAACGTATGGATCAGATTATAACATGCTAATATTAAGAAGTTATTGTTCAGAAGGAGAAAAACCTGCATAAAATTATAAAAATGGCTTGCTCCAAATTATATGAATCTTAAATCTTGTGCTGTAATTTCTGCTATTTATTTAACGATATTCAGAACGATTCTCTGTATAAAAAATAGCTTCATAAATATGAACATAAAGTTAAACGCTTTCTTAGAATACGTTATGTGCTTGGAAATGTTGATACATAATACTGTTACAAATCTATAAGGTTGTTTGCCTGAGATGCTAGTCTAGGCGACAAATTTGGCCACCACGTTGGCGATAAAATTGGCTACTTTGGCGAAAAAAGGAATTTTCTAGGAAGACCTCGAACTTTCAACCTGTTTCTACTGGCTTCATGAACTTTCTGGAGATTACGCAACTTCCTACGTAATGACGTCACTTCCTGTTAAAAAAAGTATAAAAGCAAGCTCCAAGTCAAGAGGAGTTGGATTTTGATCAGCAGTGAAAGCTGGTGAGCTGAAAAGACATTGACCGCTATTTTGAAAGTGCTGTGTTTGAGGTTTATTGGTAATCACCGATGTGAATTTTTAGAAGTGCTGTTTTAATACTTGTGTTACGTTTCTTTGCTTAGAATATTTGTAAAATAAAGAGTTTTATTTTTTAAAATCCTGCTTATTGGACTGGATTCATGTACACACGCAAGAAGATTTTGTCGCAATACAGGTTTTTATATTTTAAAACTATGTATAGAATCTCATTTAACTATATCTGACAATTGTTTATAGAAACTAGTCAAACGATGCATAAATTAAGATAGCTAATTTTTATATGCAACATTGTTGAAAATTTTGAACGTACATTATTATTTTGCATATACAGAAATATACAAAGAAAACGAAGCTCTAGTTGCAGGTGGTTTTTTTTATCTTGAATGAATACCTTAAGTTTACAGTTTCTGATAAAAGAAATTAGCTAGTGATGACACTCAACCAACGGGAGTAATCTCCCCTAAACTTTCTCGTAGACTTACCAAAAAGATGTCATTCCCTTCCCCTCCCCCGTGCGAATAAAAATTGCGAACCTTCTCTAACCCAGAATGGCACGACTATCCAGGAGTTTCTTTTTGGAGCGTGCCTAAGCCGAAAGGAGGGTATTAGAAGTAGTGCGCGATTTCGAAGGTCACGAGTAGCGGAAATACGCAGTTTGGCCTTATTACATAAAGAAAATTTAATATGCAATTTGAACACCTTGTTTTAACTGATTGAAATGAAAATTGGATACAGATCTACCAACAAGTAAGAAGACCACATACCAAATTTCATTTATCTCAGTAGTTGCATTTAGGAGTTATCGCGTTCAGAAATATGCGATTTGACAGACAGACAGTCACCGCATTGAGGGATTTGGTCCAAAATTTGAAACGGACCAACATTCTTTATGTTAAAACTGTGTACCAAATTCTATCCATCTAGCTATTCAAGTTTTTGAGGTATCGTGCACACATGAACTCGGCCAGACAGACTTTCCGTGGACGGGATTTGTCCAAAACTTGAGAGATACCTAAAAATTATGTGTAAAGATAACATACCAAATTTCATCCCGCTAGCTGTAATAGATTTCGACCTGTCGTTTTCACAGACAGACATAATTCCAAAATTTTGTTTTTCCGACTCAGGGAGGTCTAAAACGTGGAGATTCATCAAAATCTCGAGTTCGAATTTTTTTAACGATTACAATACTTTCTCTTTGTATACTTCGCATACGAGAAAGTAAAAACTGAAATTCTCTTTAGATGAAGTACATCATTAAAATTTTTTGTAAAGTTTTTTATACATTAAAGATTCTATTTGGATATAAATTAATATTGCGTGTTTAATGAGTAACGGTTATCATTTTATAACTAGTTTAATTAATTATTTAAATTTAATTAAAAAGTATTGTAAAATATTTATGCATGTGATATTTATAAATTGTTTACGCCTTAAAAATGTCTAAAATGTTTTCAACTGATACTTACGATTTTATAAGCTAAAGTCCTTTGCGGCCTTACGCCAATGAAGCAGTTTCAAAAATATAAAACATCACACTTCTTCAACGTTTTTTCCTTAATTTTCTAACGTAAAATTAATGATTGTCTCTTCACGGTAGAAGCAATTCATT
This sequence comes from Araneus ventricosus, assembly GCA_013235015.1. Taxonomy (NCBI): domain Eukaryota; kingdom Metazoa; phylum Arthropoda; class Arachnida; order Araneae; family Araneidae; genus Araneus; species Araneus ventricosus. The sequence continues at coordinate 10,716 of BGPR01007822.1, read as the reverse complement.
CCAACCAATTGGGTAAAAAGCGATGGATCTATGAGTACAAAGTGCTCGTTTTCATCAAAAAGGTTAATGGAGCCCGTCACAATATACTACTGAACAGTCATTCTGTTTCGATATACGAGCTGATGTAATGGGCAAAAACTGATAAAACGGCGAAATACATTCACACCGAGGTGCCTTAACGTGACGATAATCGCCACAAGCCTGCGTTCATTCTCTCCTTTCCTGGTTCTTTTTGGTGACATTTTCTACGTAGAAATACTGAGTAAATATGGAAAACTCTTGTCTTCATAATGTGGTTTATCCAGCTGAAAGGAAAAATTAGCGTGAAATTCATTCGCGCGAAATGTATTTTTGTTTCTCTTTTTTGCTATACTTTTATCAAAATACGTTTACCCTATGACTAACTAGAACTTACGTCACGATGTAAAATAATTTTTCCGGAGTTAAAAATTATTGTGCACAAGTAGAAACTTACCATTTTCGGAATTATAATAACAATGTGATGATTTCAGATCTCGAAGTATGGTTTCATGATATCAAAGCAATAATTGTAGTCTTTGTTTCATAGAGATAGAACTATTATCATATAATTACTATAATGTTCCGAATAATTTTATTATTTTCCGGAATACCATTTTGTAAATGACATTCACTAAAAGTTACAGTACATTTAAGAAATCTTAGAGCATTTTTGATATTAAGTAGAATAGTAATTGATTTCAAATGTATGGCTAAAATTTCCGCTATTATATCGTTTTTCCGAAAACTCGGAGCGCTATCCTACAATATTATGTATTTTATTCCAAAATTGACATTTAACTACGCACAATTAAAAATGAAACGAAATATTAATACATTCCTGAAACATTTAAGTTTAATTAACTAATAAAAAGCTTAATATTTGCTAAGATATCCTTGAAAGTCATTCTAGGCAGTGTTTCATTAGAGATTCATATATAGAGTTATTTTAAAATGCATGCGCTTTTAAAAATATATAAAAAATTTTTTTAGAATTTTAATATTGTGTTGTCTGAAACGATTATTAAAATAAGATTTGGCGCAATTTTTATCGATAATGTTTTTGTTCATTTAGGATTCATAATTACTTTTATAAGACTGCAGTACTATTTAAAATTAATTTTGATTGTTTATTTTTCAAAAATCCGTTTTGAAAAAATGAATGGAATAATTATTTCACTCTAAACTAAAATTAAAGTGCTTAAAATTTATAAATAACTCTTTTATAAGGTTTACAGGACACAGGATTTGTTTTATTTTTTATCTGCAGAAATGGAAATGTATTATCCCCTTGCCGAACATGCAAGTGCAAAAACTACATGGTGTGTTATGACTGGATCACCTGAAAGCAAGAATAGTTCCAATACGGCGAATGTTTTGTTATGTTCTGGATCTTATTCTCCGGGGGGCATCGCGAGTACACGGATTCGTTGCTGCCGGATAAGTAAGAAGGAACTCGGTTCCCCTGGGGGTATAGTAAAGGTGGGGCTGAAAGTTCCTCCACCTGTGATAGACGTACCTCCTTCGAGATGGGTCAGGCCGTGGCCAGGTGATTGGCTACTAGGATTCCGGCCTCGGTTATTGCAGCGACTGTCATTCAGATGACCCGGATGCCAAGGCAGGGTGGGGGTAGACCTTTTCTTACGGTTATGTTCTGGAGCTTATTAAAAATTCACTTAACCTAAAATTGATCAAATGCCTTCTTATGTTGCATATTTAACAATTTTAGTTCATCAGAATAAGAAGTGTGAGTCGAGTGAGGGACTAACTAAATAAAGAAAAATTCTCAATAAAATAAAGAAATCTATAAGCATTCCAGATAATAAAACACATTGTAGTAGAATGACTCCTTCTATAAGAAAAAAGTCTTAATAACAACACAAAAAAGAAAATTCTTCTTTCAAGTTTGTGACAAAATTATATATTCAATATTTCCTAACCCACATTCGTAGGAAAAAATATATCTATTTATTCCATAGACTGAGACTTATCAATTTAAATACTGGTACATGAGTCGATTATTTTTGCATGAGGATGTATGTGTATAATGCTCCCGGGGATGCTGAAAGAAAAGAATATCATATAAAGGAACCTTACTTCAACTAATTGCAATGACGTAACGGAAAAAGCAATCTACTAGATGAAAAATCAGTTATATCCTCCATAATTAAATAATGCCACCTATTTCAGGGCATATGGCTCTGTTATAGGAGAAAGTGGGGTAAAACAAGGTTGTTAAGGTTCGTAGACCTGTTGGAGCTAAAATATTTGACATAGAGCTGGTCAAATTTTATTAAAATACTTATTGTTTATTGGAGTAAACATATCTTTCCAGAAAAGTCACGGTTTCATTACTTTTTTTATCAATGTTTTTTTTTTATAAAAAAAGGTCAAACTACTAGGTTTTACCCCACTAGTGGGATAATACCGGGCACACATGTTAACGGATGGAAAATTAGGAAAACTCGATTTTCAGTGGAAAACTTGCAGTCATTTTTATTTTTAAGACAGTTTTTACATTCGAGTAACCCTTCTTTACTTAAATTAGGAAACATATCATTAAAATGTAAACAATCAACGTCTGATGTGTTTTTATCGCCTTCAGCGCAAAACATCAATGCTAAATGTCCTGGTTTTACGCCACTTGGAGTACCCGGTTTTACCCCGAGTGCAGAGGTTACAGAAAACGAGATAGAACAGAGCAATTATTGGAGTAAATACTTATAGTTTGATAGGATGTAAATCCTTAGTGAACTTATAATAAGTCGGTCTAAATATAGTTTTTATAAATGTAATGATTAATAAGTAAGGATAGTTTAAAATCAAACGAACATTAAGAGTTGGCGTCTTAAAACAAATAAACCTCTACAGAATCAGTGAATTCAACAGCTACAATACGGCACTACGCCTGTTTCTTTTTCTTGACTAGTAGAGTGTTATTGAGTATCTGTCTCTTAGATAGGAAAAATAATAGCGCCAGAAGCAAGGGTACCAGAATGTACCCCACTATCCCCTACTTATTTATTTGCCGCGTTCTCCATGAGAAAGCTAAATAATGATGGTAACCTGAAAGTTACAATCCCCACGGTAATCCCTGAAGTTTTCCGGAATCAACAGTAATACACTTCAACACGAGTGGTCGAACAGATGTATCCGAAATATGAGAGAAGACTGAGATTAGTACTTATCAGTACTGACAACAATCACATTTGTGTTTTCTTTTTTGTCGTTCACTTTCTTAGTTGGTTTTTTTCTTTATTATTATTAATCGTTTTTTTTCCTATAAAGAACTAGAAAATTACCCGTCATGGTATGACGGGTGCAAATTGCCTTTTCATTCGAGAGATTTCCCTTGTCATCCGCCGTCTTTTTGAGATGGGTTCTTCGTCGGTATTCATCGTAAAAAATGTAGTAAACTAATTCATGATTGTAAAGTATTAAATTATAGTAAAAATATATACAAAATAGGTACATAATAATTAAATAACCATGAAATTCTCAGCTTGTCAAAAGTTAAAATTTCAAAGGATTCTTTTTCGAAATTCTAATCAGAACAAAGCACTTCTCTGCTTGTCAAACGTTGTCAAAAAATAGTATTAAATTATATCATCACGGCTGCAATAAATAATCAGATGCATTGTGGCGTCCAAAGTATATCACGCGCGTGATATACCACCGACGTGATTTATTACTTTCTATTAAGAAACGGAAATTAATTTGAAATATATGATTAATATAATTTAAATAATTCTCGGAAACTGTTGATAATTGAGAGATAAATTTTATATGAATCGATAGCAAATTTTATTTCACTATTTTAGAGCTATGAAATTTGAAATTAGAACGTCAATTACTTTTTAAAATTTAAAATTACTGATACTTAGGTGCTCTAAAAATGAAATAATGCTGTTTAACGTCTCGCAGTGCTATGGCGCGAATTATATTGTTGGTGACGTCAGAGCGTTACCGGATCAGTGATAGACGCATTTGGGCTATTATATTAGTAATAGGGTGTATTTGTTGTGTTTTGTTAAATCTGCCACCACGACGGCGAAAAAGATATTACAAATGAAAGTTATCAAGAATTAGCGTGATATGAAACGTTACTTTCCCTTTCCTCTACGAATATAGGTTATTTTCAAATGAATTTATTCATAAGTTAGAAGATTTCTGGGGCTCACTATATGGTTGCATGAAAATTTGAATCAGTATTTAGAGATTAAATTTTTAATTACTACATCGTAATTGTTCCTCTGGCGAAAGAAATTTAAACATTTCCGGTTGAACAATAAAATCTTTCCTTAACTAAAATTCTGTGTCAGAAAAAGGATATTCATATAAATAATGAAAAGTATAAAATCAAATTTATACTTTACAGCCTTTTTTTTATCTACAATATATCTAACATTAAGTGTTTACGGGAAGTTCTTTCCGATTATTAAAAAAAATGCACACATCATTTTTAACTGTATAATTTTATTATTACATGAAAAATTATACCAACTACTTTATATATTATTTCTTCCACGATTTAGACATTTTCCACATTCTGTTATCAGCATTTTGGATACTTCCTCAAAGAACTGTCATGTCAGTGTTCCTAATCATTGACATTAAAGGTATCCATTTCCTTGAGCCAAATATTGACTGATGATGTGACTCGGGCCTTTGAACAAAAGTCCAGAATCGAAATAACCGGCATCAGATGGACGACATGCAACCTCTCCTATAAACAGAAGCACAGAGCCATCATCTTAACACTAATAATTAATTATATGTAATGTCTTCTGTGTAAGTGAAGGATTTGCTTACTTCATACTGAGGGATGAAGCCATAAATGCATTGGATCATTGCGATACCGTCACAAAGACAATTTGAAACAAGCGTAAAACTATGTTTGTTCGGATGCCTCGCAATAGTGCGCTCCTGCAATTTGGATACTTCCTCAAAGAACTGTCATGTCAGTGTTACTAATCATTGACATTTAAGGTATCCATTTCCTTGAACCAAATATTGACTGATGATGTGACTTGGGCCTGTGAACTAAAGTCCAGAATCGAAACAACCGGCATCAGATGGGCGACATACAACTTCTATAAATAGAAGCACACGGCCATCATCTTAACAAGAATAATTAATTATATGTAATGTCTTCTGTGCATTTAAAGGGTTTGCTAACTTCATACTGAGGGATGAAGCCATGAATACATTGGATCATTGTGATACCGTCACAAAGACAATTCGAAACAGGCGGAAAACTATGCTTGTTCGGTCTTGTGGTTCGGCTGCCTCACAATATTGTGCTCCTGCATTTTGCATGTTTACAGTGATCCCACCACCTTAAAATTTTACCTTGCACCGAGGAACAAGTAATTATTTCTCCATGATAGACCGTCATCACCATATCGATTTTCAAGAGGTAAAAATTATTGTTAAACGATGGCTATCTTTACTGTTGAAGCCATGCTTAGAAGATGGAATAAAAAGAAAAAATTAAAGGTTTTAAAATATCCGATCGTATTTTACATGTTAAGAAGCACATTCACCACTAAGCCTCTCAACTGTTTTTGGAACACCTCGGAAACCTTTCGTCAATGTGAGAATCCGTTGTAAAATGGTGTACCCCAGAGAAAAAGTTGGATTTTCATTTGGCGCACTAGGTTATGAAACCGAAATGCGATAGTGGGTTAGGGCACTCCAAGCCTCTCTTACAAAAGCGAAAATCCCATAATGGGTATGGAAGTTGTGGATGAGAGTCAGTTTGGGGAAATCAAAGCGGGCGCCCATTCTGAAAGTAAGTGAGAGGAGGAGGCGCAGCACTGAGGGAATCGGGTTGCCCTTAGATGATGGGTTTCCGGTTGGCACGGACTGACCTGTGAATGACACACCAAATTTTATGGCTGAAAATGGAAACGGTCTGCTAAGAAGCACTCCCAATGGGTTGGAACAGCGTTACGGTGAATGCTCAGCTTCACACAGTAATACCTTAAAACTATCATTGTATTATAATTTCATATAACCACCTTAAAATTCATACATAACATCGAGAGACAAAGCTTATTTCTACGTTTTAGACTTTCATTTTAGGGTAATCACACTGACGATTTTGACTATGTAAGAATTATTGTAAAACAATGGTTATTTTTACAGTTGTAGCTGTACATAGAAGACGAAAATAATAATTGTGATATCTGAAAGATATCTCTTATTAATGATCAAAATATTCTAGAAATGTTGTTGAAAATATATTCTTTCATTTAGAAATAAATAAAGCCTGTAAAATGTTATAATAATTTTTTTAAATATAGAAATACTGCTTATATTTTCTAAGTACTAACTCTGTAAACATCAATGTAGACAAACACAAATCTTCAGAATAAAATGAATAAATTATTTGTGTAATGCTTGCAGAGATTTATAGGAATACTTAATTCAAATACTTTAGTATCACATGTGTTCTACATTGCTTTTTTCCTGCATGATAAATTTATTCGATGTTTTTTCAATAAAGAAGCATTCCACCAATTTTAAACAAATTGCACCTTGATTAAAATTTCAACCATAAGGCTTTAATATTTCTTTTGAATTTAAGTATTCAATGTAAAGTATTGCTGCTATAAGCCGTCTGCAGAAGGCATTTTTGTTTGTTTGGCATTAGTAATGTAATTACTATGTTGGAAATTAGTTTCTTCTTGAAGAAAAATTTAAATTACCTTTCACTTTTTTATACATGAATTAAACATAAAATATTGCGATCATTGAAAAAAAGAAGTCATGAATTTAGTGAATCTCGACGTTTTAAATTTCTCTAAGTGGAAAGAACTATTTTTTAACAAAGTCGTTGAGTCTAGTCTCATGGTTAGGAAAAACAAAACCCGAAGACTCAATCTGCTAAATAAATAAAAGCTGACATGTTATCTTGACACCAAAATCAAACAAATATATCAAAATTTGAACCTATATAATAAAGGACTCAGTATCGATGAGATAATACTTATTCTTCTTTTCTTCGTCTTTTTAATGAACATTGAGGAAGCATAAACATTTACACAAATAGCAATGAAAAAGAATTGAAATTTTTCTTGTGATTGTAAAATAAACAGAATTTAGTAAAAATATTTGAAAATGCAGGAAATTTATATAATTTCTTATGGAAGTAGAAATACACTCATGTCCATAAATTAAGGATAATGAAGTTCAGGCAAAGAAAGAGACAGAAGCAAAACAAATTTGACTTATTTGTAAAGTCTATTTATTAAACAAAAGGTAAAGAGAAAAACAGATGCTATATGTTTGACATAATTAATAAAAATTGCGATTTTTACTCCCTGGAGCAAATTTCAAAAACGAACATATTTACAAAAAACAGTATAACATGGTTAGTATGATGGCTAATACGGAGTATGTCTCCCGGACGATGCAATACAGGCCTTACAACGCCTAGGCATGCTGAGTATCAAATTATCAATCTGATCTTGGGGAATATTACACCACTCATCAAGAAATGCCCTCCGACGTTCCGGTAGACAGGTGGGAGGGGGTTGACGGGCTGCAATTCGTCGGCCAAGCATATCCCACACATGCTCTATTGGATTCAAGTCCTGTGAGTATGCTGTCCAATCCATACGGGTGATATCCTCCGATTGAAGGCATTCGTCTACAATGTTTGCACGGAGAGGACGGGCGTTGTCATCCATAAACAGAAATTCAGCACCCATGGCGCCCCGAAACAAACGTACATGTTGTTCCAGAATGACATCCCGATAGATGTGGCCTGTCATCGTTACACTCTGAACATGCAAGTCAGTTCTGGAACCAAGAATAATTCTTCCCCAAACGAGCCATCCTGCACCACCGTAACGGTGTCCTTCAATGGTGTTCTCTTGGTGGTAACGGGTACCTGGCGATCTCCATATGAAAGTCCGGCGAGAATCAGACTGCAAACTAAACCTGGACTCGTCGGAAAACATCACACAAGACCACTGTTGCGGTGTCCACAATGCATGCTCTCTACTCCAGGCTAATCGCAGGCGACAGTGAGTTGCGGTAAGTGGAACACATCTGACAGGCCTACGAGCATATAGACCAATGTGCCCTAAGCGTCTGTACACGGTCTGCCTTGAAACTGTCGTACCGGTAGCTGAAGAGAGCTGACAAGACAGGTCTGATGCTGTGCTCCGTCTGTTTCTTTTGGCAGTAACTGCCAAATACCGGTCCTCATTCGGCGTTGTAACTCGGGGGCGACCTGTGCTGTAACATCTACTCACATTACCATCATCTTGGAATCGTTGCCAAAGCCTGGAGATGACACTCTGGGCGATTCCAAATTCCTCGGATACTTCCCGCTGGGTACGTCCACATTCCAGTCGTCCGATAATTCTACCACGTAAAAAATCATCCAAATGCTTCCTTTGTGCCATAACTATGCGGTTATTGCACTGAAAGGCTTTTAAAGCGCTTGTGAACAATTTTACTTCTTTGCCACCATTCCTTATATACCCTTCTCTTACACTCTCGTCATTGTGACGTACTATCCGCGCCATCTGGTGGTTTCCTGTAATTTGCATATTCTTCAAGATGTGTGTGCTAATTCTACAGGTGAAATTTTTATTTTAGAGTTCAATTTCTGTGTGATTCTGAATTATCCTTAATATATGGACATGAGTGTATAAGGATAATATCCAGTAAAATGAAGTACTGATTTCATGCTGCCATTGTGGAATACTGCCAACATCATATAAAAATGTAAAGGAAATATGACATAACCATTTTTTAAGCAAAACTTCTGATATATTTTCTTTCCGCACATAACTCTTTTAAATAAACATAAAACAATTGCCTCATACACAAACATTATCATTTCTGCCGGATGTAACAGGAATTCTCAAATAACTTTTCTGAATAACAAACGTAAACATGGCATTTTAACAAACATTCAGCGCTAAGCCATATAAATAAACTAAAGGAAACAATGCAATTCAAGAACTTCCTGTAATTGTGTATAAAACATTAGTAAGCTTTAGAAGAATGAAATATTCTTATGGAAAGTAAACAAGAGAATTGGAAGAGAAGAAAAAAAGACAAAGAATAGAGGCTTCCATACGGAATCTAGTAAACCACCGTTTTCGATATATATTTTGCTTAGTCTGTGAATGGTAAATCGGTGTTTGAAAGTATTTTCTTTTTGCAAGTGAAATGATTCATCGCAATTTATATTTACTGTAATTTCAATAAGAAAAATATTATCGTATGTCGTAACTAAAGTATATAAATCCAAAAGAATTATAATGGCGTCTAAAAATAAGGGTGCGACGTACGAAGAAGTGATGCTCAAAAATGGCATAACTCATCACAAAGAACTAAAATGGTTTATAAGGAATGCTGTGGATTGTCTGATTGTTGAATGAAAGATTTAATGTGCCTTAACCTTTCGAATGCTAGACACTTTTTGAGCATACAATACTCTTTAGATTATTAGAAGATAGAGGTACAGAAAATATATTTATATCTACTTCTGTTTCTTGAACGAGACGTATTCTGAGTTTTTGACAAATTCTTTCTGGAATTGTGAATTTTAAACGCGCGTTTCGATTGATTTATTTGGGATTATTTATTACAAAGCGGATGAAAATATCATAAGTCACTGAATTCCAGTTGAGAGAAATTTTAACCTGGGATAAAATAAACAAAATTCGTAATATATTCTCACTTACATAAAAGTAGTTTATTCTTAGATATTGCAAATAACATTTAAATTCCGGTTCCCTGGCATCAAGTTTTACAAATAAAAATATCTCACAATTATATTGTTGTATGTCTTCTTTATTTTTTAAGAAAGTCTGTAAATTCTTTCGAAATTCAGATGGAAAATTAATATGTTAGCGAATTTTTGTTAAATAAAAAATTCATTTTTTCTGTCATGAATATAACTCTGTTATGGAAGAAGATCAAGATATTCACTGCATCGTGTTTCTTTCCTGTAGAAGTCTTAAACCGCGGTGGCCTAGTGGTAAGATCTCGACCTCAGGACCGGAGGCATTCTGCTGCAGTATCAAAAATAGCAAACCTTTATTATCTGCTTTATAACTTGCAGACGCATATGATTTGCAAATGATTAAACTATTAATTTTCAGAAAACAAAAAGGACATAAAGCAAATAATAACTAATACAAAAATAAATAAATTAGTATTTATATATATATTTCAAAATGCAACTGAACAAAACTAACAACACAGCTGCAACTATTAACGCTTTTTATATTTCAAAATTTCTTCCTAATGAAATTAACGTAGGGTTGAATAAAATAAAAATAAATTGAGCAATCTCAAAGATCTCATAAGTTATTCTTCTTTTCTTATGAGTGGATAGGCCTTAACTTTCAGACGTCCACAATGAAAAATCGACAAGTTGTATCCATCTTGCTTTGTAAAGTCAATTTCTTCACATGCCATAATTTTTTCCCTGAAGCAACTTTAGAGAGTGATATTCAAAAGACATACCTCTCCGGATCAGTAACTGACGTTAGAAAGAATCTCTGAATATATTATCGACAGAATAGTCACATTTCTCACAGTTCTTGATTCAGGGATTTTGTTTCACACATGCATAGCATAAATGTAACTACAATTCCGAAACACATTTCCATAAGAATGAAATTTTTCTCATTTTCATACTTTAAATCGAAGAAAAAAAATAAT
>BGPR01007821.1:40269-50949 GCA_013235015.1 Araneus ventricosus | reverse complement strand
AAAAAAGAAGGTAATACAAGCAATCCTAGAGTAATTTGAAGTAAACGAAAAGCAAACAACAAAACAAGGAATCCATTCTAGTTCACTTTTTCAAGGACTAAGAACTCTTCGAAATGGATTCAAAGACAAGTATCAAGATTGACTAATAACTGAATTAACCTTCAGTTCAACAAGTGTAGCTTTCCTGGCGAAGAAAGTTACACGTGTCCGAATGCATTAGTTTTGGCACTATTAACGTTCTCGGAGGCTCTAGTCGTAGAAAAAAAATTCTGTTTAACTTTCTGGAAATCCAGATGAAAGCGAGTTAATCCTGTGAATCTAGGTGAAAGACATTAAGACCGCCTGACATTGATCCTTCTCACTTAGCGGAAATCGCCGAGATTCGTGTATTGACATTTCAAGCGACAGATTGCTGGGATTTTGGTTGATCATTCTTTCTTGTTGTTGATCCTCAGATATTTCTAAACTTCATATTCTAGAAGATCAGCCATACGGTATGCTCTTGGCGGGGGTTGGGGAATGGCTGCATCGGAAACTAATGAAGCGTCGCTGTTCTAATACCCTGCAAAATGGGACATGTTTTTGTTTACATTAGCTTACTTAGAAGCTATATTTGACGTAATGCAAGCTTCTTACAGAAAAATTTCCCAATTATTATTTTGAAAACATTTCGAATAAAGTCCTTAGCCCTTGATTAAGCAGCTATATTTGGCGTAATGCAAGCTTCTTACAGAAAAATTTCCAAATTATTATTTTGAAAACATTTCGAATAAAGTCTTTAACCCTTGATTAAGAAGCTATATTTGGCGTAATGCAAGCTTAGTAAAGAAAAATTTCCCAATTATTATTTTGAATCCATTTCGAATAAAGTCCTCAGTCCTTGAACAAATGGACTAGAATGGATTCTTTGTTCGTTTCTTCGAGTTTTTCCTTGTTTTTTGGCTTTCTTTGAATGTTATTGATTTCCATTGTTGTTTGTTTTTTGTTTGCAGCTGCAATTGCGCACGACTTAAACATTGTTTAAATTTTATTATCTAAATTTTATTGTTTATAAAAAAATAGTTGTTTCTGTTTAAAGTTTAATTTATTTTTTATTTTTTAAATTTATTCTAATTTTTCTAGTTGATTGTTTTTAAGCTTAAAGTTTTAGTTAGTTACTTTGCATTTACAGGGGTGGTTATAAAATAACCTTTCCTGTTTGGAGGCATCTTTAGCTAAAACTAACGATCGGAATGAAACTAGATTTCATATACAGACTGTGGAATACTTGGGGAGATGACTTCCGCACAAAAGTACCAAAACTCGCCGATAGAGGAGATTTTGGCGCTACTGTTACGTACGCACTAATTTGCACAATCGAGGTAGATTATACAAATTTGCTGGTAATAAAATCCAAATAATAGCAAAAACACACAGATTAACTTTTAGGAATTGAAGCAAATCATTAACAATATTTACCATCTTCCTAAAGCGCTAAATCAATCCTTACACTCACACGTGTATAATTATGCATCTTATAATCTTTCGTGCCCCTAAGAGTTATTCCCTATTTTTCTTTGGCCCAAATGAGATTTATATTTCAGAAGCTATCAATTTATGCCTTAGAGTTCTAGAAGAATTAAGAACAGATGATATTTAGGGACGTCCCAAAATCGTCTCAAGAAAAGACGACGGTCGTCTGAAATGTCCGAATATCGCTGTGAAATTCCCACTCCCCTTTCGTTAAGTCCGATTGATTTTCACCTGGGCTGCGCTTCACTTTCTCCATGTTAGAGTGGCTCTGTTCATAGATGGGCTGGGGAAAACGGAGGGTTTTCTTAGAATTTGGACAGTGCTGTCATTGTGGTTTTGTGGAGGAGGGAAGGGAATTTCCCGTATCTTGAGAGGAAATCGACGTGCCTGTATTTCGAGGTTCCTTTATTCCAATGGTCTGGGAATCAGAGGTTAAAAATATTAAAATGCCAGGATGAGCCCAATTTACGCCCTAGTCTTGCAGAACAGTGAAGAAGACATGATATTTTATGTGCAGAAGAGCCATTAACCTCCTCAAACCCAAGACCAAATTTGAATTTTAACCTCCAGCCGTTAGGCTTTCAGATTGCTACGTTTTAATTTGAAATTGTCACGCTGAAAGAGAAGCTGCTATTCTTCAAGTTGTGAGGTTTTAAAAGGATTAAACCTCTTTTGTGGTCATTTTCTTTGCACTGTAAAGCGGGTCTATTAGATCTGCTATCGTTCAGCAGTGACAGATGACTTCTGACCTCGATCTGTGACAGAACTTTGTTAGAAGACCTCCTTCTTGAGTATTTCTCCCCTGCAGAAAGTTGGACAAACTGACTCCTCCTGACCACAGGCACTCCCTCTCATTATGCCGCCGAGCACCTGGGGGGGGGGGAAGAGAAAAACTTGTAGAAGGAAAAACTTTCGGTCTGATTTATATGGAACTTTTCAGTCTCTTACCACAAGTTATGAGGGGACAAAAGTTCACTCAGATATCTCGCCTGATGCTAGAGGGTTAAGGAAACTCCATTTTTAAATGACTGTAAAAAAGTCCAAACACATTTCAGCTGATAAATGATTCCTGATAACTTTTTGTCATCTATTGACAAGATCTACAACCAATTCCGATAACTCTAGAAGCATTTGAATTAATGTGGTGAAATTTTGAAAAAAATGTTGTTGTGTTTTTTAGTGTCTCTTACTGAAGTACCGCTGTGTTTATAGATAATCCACGTTGACCTTTAAAGCATTGAGGATGATGCCTCAAACATGATAACAAACCCGAGTTGCAAAGTTATCTATGTTTAAAATATTTTTACTAATATTTCAATAACACGCAAGTAGATGAACCCGCATATACCAAAGTAACCTTCAGTGGGGGGTGGGCAGTCTCTTGGATCACTTGAGTATTTTTGGTTGCTCGTTAAAATGGTTGGCAATGATTCGTGCCTTTTTTAATTATCTATATATTTTTATTATCTATAAGCTGTACACTGTTCCTCATGTTTAACTCTTTAAACCAGAGGCGATCTTTTTCTTCTCGTTCCTTTAAAACCGGGCCCGTTTCTGATGATACGACATGAATTGAACCCTCTCAATCTGGGTGGTCATTTACCCCATCCCCTGCCACAACCTTCCCTTAAGGCCCCACGGAAATGGGCTGGCAAGGATAATTGGATCCTCTACCGTGCTTATCTCCAAAGCGATCTCAACCCCCCTCTCCCTTCAGAAGAAGCCAGCCGCCTCAGACCGCCCTTCGTCGCTGTTAAGCTCGGTGTGAGAGGGTTAATACGCAGTGAATAAGAAACATTATGAAAGGACTTTTATGAGAATAAATTTCCTTTCGAAATTATGAATGATTTCCTCCAACTAGCGGGTCTAATTCTGGTACACTGGTGTCCAAAAATAATGCACCATTTTGAGGATGCTACAAAATTGAACTTAATACAGATACTACGGTTCGCAATTGGTTGCAAAGAATCATGGGACATACTATGGTCGGAGCTCATCTTTTATAGTGAAGGTTCGGTCCCGAGGGCAATTAGGGGACTGTCTACAAATTGATGAAGACGAAAATTATTTTGGACCACCCCGCTTTACATAAAGCTGATAACTAAATGAAACTTTCAGCAATGATTATGTGTGATGTGCATAGTATTTACATGAATTTTTGTGAACGCAGCACAAATATTCGGGAAGATATAAAGGTTTTCATAGAAACTCCCAAATTTATCCGCCTGTTTTTTCGCTTATCACATGCAGAGTTTTTAACCAAACTGTACGAAACTTGCAAAATACTTGACAATACGTGAAAAAAGCACGATATTAAAATTTGAATTTAAAAATCTGAATATTACGAAAATATGAGCATTTGTATTAAATATTTTTTACTGCGCATGCGCGAAACGTATTGAAATTTTTTAAATAACTTTAAAGCCAGATATATAGGCCAACTTATATAAAAATTTCAGATCAATATCATTAAAATTTGGGAAGATATTAGCTTTTAAATTTAGTAAATTTCGGTATACTCTAAGAGAAGCTAAATGATGAGGGACCATGCACAAATTGATATTTTTTGACTTGAATAGCAATCATCGAAATGAAATTTAAATAAAGTAATTAATTTATAAATATACATGAGTATTCAGGATATTCAACTTCCATAAAATACAATATTATTGTTCATTCAAATATTCAAGTTAATACAGTGCTTCTTTTACGTATTGTCAAGTATTGTGTAAGTTTCATACAATATAGTTAAAACTCTACATGTTATAATAAAAAAAACACGCTGAAAAATTTCGGAGTTTTGAAAAAAACCTTTATATCTTCCCGAATATTTGCGCTGCGTTCACAAAAATCCTTATAAATATTAAGCACATCAAACATAACCATTGCTGAAAGTTGCATCTCGTTATCTGCTTTCTGTGAACAGGGGTGGGCCAAAATAATTTTCGTCTTCATCAATTTGTAGACGGTCCCCTAATTGCCCTCAGGACCGAATCTTCACAGTAAAATGTGAGCTCCGACGATAGTATGTTCCACGATTCTTTGCAAACTGATTGCGAACCATAGCATCCATATTAAGTTCAATTTTGTAGCATCCTCAAAATGGTGCGTTATTTTTGGACACCAGTGTACATTTTTCTTATTTCACAGTAGCCTCGAAAAAGAACAATTATTTGAAAGAAATCTGCGGCATGCTTTTTCAGAATTTGGGAAATAAACTAATATGTGAAAAATAAATGTATGTTAAGTATTTATCAATAAAAATTAAGAATTAAGGCATTGTATAAGATAGAAAAAAACCGAAATTGATTTGAGAGATCTAATATGAAGCATATAACAGCCATGATTAACGAAGGTTTAAGTAAATATTCACACGTTATGCGCAACTTTCTTTTAATTTACTTCACAGTTAAAAACAATTTCTTCCAATACTTTTAACAAAAGTCTCAAAGCAACTTTAATTATCAAAAAGACTTCTTTTTACGCCATTTCATTTTAGAAATGTACCAGGAAATCCCCTGAACGCAGTTCTTTTTGTTCGAATCCCAAAATGAATATCCCATTCTTCAGCCCTATTTTTAGCCGGGGAATAGTAAACTTTTCCATCTGAAATATCGATTAGTGGGAATAATCAAACAGATACTTTTTATTTTTAGCCGGGGAATAGTAAACTTTTCCATCTGAAATATCGATTAGGGGGAATAATCAAACAGATACTTTTACAGAAGTGCCCTGATTTTAATTAAACGGCGGGATAGACGTTCGTGTGACCAAATACAGCAAACGTCGGTTGGGAAGGCTTAATTATTTAAGGGGGCCGCCAAAGAACGGGGGCCCGCGCGTCGACTTTCATTACTCACAATATTTGGAAGTATTTGGCTGCTAACAGAAAGAGGATTTTGTAATTATTTCCCTTAGCTGGGGCATTGCGCATTTTGTTGTACTCGGATTAGCTCTGTCTCGCGCACTCAGTTTTATAGAATAAAAGATTGGACGCCCATTTTAGAAGACCGGTTTTATTTACAGGAACGTGAAATAAATGTTACAGTGCAAAGAAGATTTCGATGGCTTTTTAATTTTTTAAGGAATGTCGGAACCCTTATACTGACAATGTTAAATTGGCCATTTCGATGTACCTTTTCTAAAAATCTGTTATAGATTCGTGTTTGAAATTTTTTATGCGTGTAAAGTACATATTTCGCATTATATTGAAATGGTATTTTTTTAAACTCAAAAATAATATTTTTAAAATTTTTTTGACAAAAACGACATTGTTAAATTGGCCATTTCAATGTACCTTTTCTAAAAATCAGTTATAGATTCATGTTTGAAATTTTTCATGCATGTAAAGTACCTATTTCTCATTATACTGAAACGGTATTTTCTTAAAAAACTCAAAAATTAATTTTTTTATAAATTTTTTGTGTGAAAACCGACAATTTTAAATTAGCCATTTCTATGTACCTTTTCTCAAAATCTGTTATCGACGCATGTTCGAAATTTTTTATACGAGTAAAGTACACCTTTGTGATTATACTGAAATGAAAATGTTTTTAAAAACACAAAAATTTATTTTTTACAATTTTTTTTGTTTCAAAATAGGGTAAAATTTCACTGTCTAATTAAATATTTTGTAAATTTATAAAAAAATTAAAAATTAATCAAAAGCTCATTTCAGCATAATGAGAAAGGTGTTCTTTACTTGCATAAAAAATTTCAAACATTAATCTGTAACAGATGTTGAGAAAAGCTACATCGAAATGGCCAATTTAGCACTGTCGGTTTTGACACAAAAAATTTGTAAAATAATAAATTTTTGTGTTTATAAAAAAACACATTTCAGCCTAATGAGAAAGGTGTTCTTTACTTCCATAAAAAATTTCAAACATTAATCTATAACAGATGTTGAGAAAAGCTATATCGAAATGGCCAATTTAACATTGTCGGTTTTGACACAAAAAATTTGTAAAAAAATAAGTTTTTGTGTTTATAAAAAAAAACCCATTTCAGCCTAATGAGAAACGTGTTCTTTATTTCCATAAAAGATTTCAAACATTAATCTATAACAGATGTTGAGAAAAACTACATTGAAATGGCCAATTTAACATTGTCGGTGTATGGGTTCCGACTGTCCTTAACACGTTCCGTGTCCAGCGTTTATGATCGTATCAGGACATTTGATGTTTTGACTAAAGATTTTTATATTATTACACAATATATCATTACTAGAAGATTTGTGCCCGTCTAAGACGGGTTTTAGCACTCCAAACGTATCTCATATCCCATTGTCACAGATTTACTAACGAAAAGTTATAGTAGAAAATCCCATGTACATTGGCAGAGTGCTTAAGAAATTTAAAAAAATCACGAAAAACAGAACTTGACACTAAATAATCTTACTTTTAACAATTACTTTCGTTCCGTCCGAGTAAAAATAAGGCAAAATCCACTAACAGAAAAAATAAGCCATGAATAAATTGCCACGAACTTTCGTTTTCATAAATAACTTTACCGAGGGTATAGTGAAGATAAAAAAAGAAATGAAACAGATGAAGTCATTTTATTGAAATTTATTGTAATCCAGCATGAAAAGTGAAATTTACGATCCCATAAACTAATTTTTCATGTTTGCTTAGCTTAAAAAAATCCTGTCGGAGTTCTTTGACGCCATAACAGAAATCAGATTTGCGCGTTTGACGCAGAGCAAAGGGGCGTGTTTATTTTTAACTCCTCCCTCGTTACTTCCACGTCTGGACAATTATATATATTTCATTATATCATCAACCCATACCAATAAGCAATTAGTTTGTTTAGCGTAGTTATCAAATAGTGTGCCATTCATGGCACAGGTAGCGCTGCGATCAGTTTTAACTTTTCGATTATTGCGTACCACGTGTACGTGGGTACACGTGACCTGAATGGAAAGCTTAAAATATACCATCCATGGTACACGTAGCTTGGAACGTGTTACTTATTATGCCTCCAATAAAATAGCATTGCGGATGAAGTATTTTCACTCTTTGTAAAGCTGTCAATAATCGATATGCATTTAGAATTTTCTTATTTTTTTAAAAAGCTGCTTAAGTTTTTAATTCATAAGCATATTATTTCTATTTAAATTCTAATATAAGAATAACTGTCACTGTAACTTGACGAAGTGCGGATTCAACCGGTTCTATAGCGTTTACGGGATTCACAGATTCCACAGTATTTATAGTTCGGACGCGTTGCAATGGGCGATTTCATTTGCTTAAAACTTCGCCGGTGGCTTGTGTTTGCGTTTCTCTCTACTCTCAACATGGCCTGGTTTTATCTAAAGTATCTCGAAATTAATTAAATCATCTGAAAGATATCATTTAAAAAGGACAAAGAGAAATAAAATGTTTTTCCAATACCGACGACTGTTATTACTTTCTCGTATACGAAGTATACAAAGAGAAAGTATTGTAATCGTTAAAAAATTCGAACTCGAGATTTTGTCGAATCTCCACGTTTTAGACCTCCATGAGTCCGAAAAACACAATTTTGGGATTATGTCTGTCTGTCTGTGAACACGATAACTCGAAAACTATGAGAGCTACGGGAATGAAATTTGGTATGTGGTCTTGACACATGATTTGTAGGTTTCTATCAGATTTTGGACAAAATCCGTCCACGGGCAGTCTGCCTGTCTGTCCGCGGTAATTTGAACACTATAACTCAAAAACTTGAATAGCTAGATGGATAAAATTTAGTACTCAGTTTCATCATCATGAATGTAGGTCCGTAGCAAAGTTTGGACCAAATCCGTCGAAGGGGTGATGGTCTGTCGGACTGTATAATCGCAGAATTGTAAAAATTATGCCTCCTAAACCCTTTGGCTTACATAAATAAAAATTAGTATGACGGTTGCTAATATTAATTACAGATCTGTGCCCAAATTTCGTTTCAATCGGTTAAAAATAGGCGTTCAAATTGTTTCCCTAATTTTACTTTTCCCCTTCCTTAATTTCCCTTTTACTAGAGGGTTGGTGGTAGGGATGGCGGTTTTTGGGAAAATAACAGGTTTTCGGTTATTCGGGTTTTTTTCACCACCGGTTTAATTTGGTGGTTATAACCGTTCAAAATAACCGGTTTTCGTTTTATTAATAAGAAAACAAGCGCCGTTTGTAGACAATAATTATTATTAATATTGTTTTCACAGGAAATCAATCCATTGGCCAATATTTATCTGTTCATAAAAACTCTTTCAGTAATCCGCCAACCAACAGACGCCTCGAGGAAGCGGTTGTCGGTGATTAGCCTAAGATGATGAAATTCAAAGCTTCATACCTTGGTAAATTTTAGTCTAATCGAACCTAAAATCGGGCCTATCTTCCGATCCGTTTCTTTCACCCGGTTATTGGATTTAAAAAATAACCGGTTATAACCGGGACAAAAAAAAACCATAAAAACCGGTTAACCGAAACAAAAAGACATTTTTCGGTTAAAACCTGTAGGTGTTTTCCATCCCTAGTTGGTGGTGATCGCGTAATTTTCACGATCTCCCCCCCCCAAAAAAAAAATAACCGGTCACAACCGGGACAAAGAAATAACTGATAAACCGGTTAACAGAAACAAGAAATATTCGGTTATCGGTTGAAAAGGTAGGTTTTTCCCATCCCTAGTTGGTGCTGATCGCGTATTCTTTCACGATCTTTCCCAAAAAAAATAACCGATCATAACCGGGACAAAAAATAACCGAAAAAAACCGGTTAACCGAAAAAAAATCGGTTATCGGTTAAAACCAGTAAGTTTTTCCCATCCCTAGTTGGTGGTGATCGCGTATTCTTTCACCATCTTTCCCCAAAAACCTTTTTGATAATTTTATTCATTTTTCGATAAAATATAATACGCAAGATGAAAATTTTCTTTATAATTAAAAGATATAAGAGTTCTTGGTTCGCGTCTAGAAATTCTTGGTCCAGGCATGTGGCGTATGATTAGAATTCAAACATCTGATCGCTGTGAAGAGATGTTTAATAAATAATGACAGATATTTATTGAAGAATTTTGAATAAATTGACTGATGTAAATGTTGGTTATTTTATATTGAAGCCTTGGCTACGGACCTTTAAAAAATTGAATATAAGAAATTAAAATTCGTTTTGCATTTTTAAATAATTCTGAAGATGTAGGCATGTGCGTCAAACAATCTTTATCGTATTAATTTTGTAAAAGACTATTACAAAAGAAGACTTAAAATGACAAGAAAATAATATTATTTATTTCATTCGTCTATATTTCTGAAAAACATTGCTTACATCAATGATTCGCAACTTTTTAATATTTGAAATGCAATTTTATGTAACTGTTTAAATTGCGCTCCTTTCTTATGAAATTTAGAATCTTTAACAATTAACTCTACCTTTTATAATGATTCAAATTTATATCAATCACACTTTTGCATTTTAAAAATTGATTTTGAATATTTAATAACTGATTGATGAAACTGTTTACCAATTAAATTTTCATCATTAAATGAGAAAGTAGTTTTATAAGAACATATTAAACATCTACTTGTTTTAATTAATTTTAATTAAAATTTCCTGACCACAATTAATTTTTAAAATATTTTTCTAGTACTTCAGCCTGTTTATTATTATTTATTATATCTATTTACACTAGTGCTTGTGTAGATAACTGCAGTATAGGATTATGATCGAAATATTTTGTGTCCGAATAATTTGCTACGTTGCAGTTAGAATTTTCTTCCCATTGATAGAATTGAAATAAATAAATAGAATTTATACAATGAACACAATAATAATGAATTATTTATTTGCGTGAAGAGGTCTGAAGAATTGGCAAAATAAAAACCCGATAAATGAGTAAAGAGTTTCAACATACAAACCAAGTTCAAAGCATGGGAAAATATCGAAGCTGGAACAGAAGATATTTGTTTGTTGCCACCGCATCTTCCCTATTCTTCGATGATAAAGGAAAATAATAAATAGTTGTTTACGCACGAAAGATTGCTTGGTCAGTAGCAGTACATTTTATCTTTGCTAAGATAGTTTAGCTTCTAAAAAAGCTCTTTCTGAAAAACTACTATCATTCCGAGTTTGAAAAAAACCTATTTCCGGGCCAAAAAACACCCGAGCAACCTTTGATTAACGGTCATTCCTATTCTTTCTCGTTTTCCTACAT
>BGPR01007821.1:15117-31718 GCA_013235015.1 Araneus ventricosus | reverse complement strand
TCATTCATATGGATTTTATTCGACCACAAGGAAGATGGGCGATTCGCGAAAAGAAAATGTAATCCATTTAAGGTTTCCCGGTCGATGATTATATTGAGCGGAAAAGAGGAGTTTAAAAAGATTAAAATACGTAGCTCAGCTAGGTAGCTCAGATCTTTGAAAGAAAAGCATGAAAGCATTTTGATCACTTTTTTGTTAGTTCTCTTTTGTCTCTTTGTAAGTTTCCCCCGCCAGCCTAATTCTGAGCTAAGTCATTTATCAGACAGTTTTTTATGGTTTTATAATAACGGAAGATATATCGCTTATGATTTTAAAACATAACATTTTTTTGTTTTGTAGTTCTTTTAGTTGTATTAAATATAAGGTTCCCATTAAAAAGTTTATTGGTTTCCTGTATAAATTTAAAAACCTAAGAATAGTTTATTTCTGAGGATGATTCCTGAAAAATACATTTTATTTTTTCTCTGCCTCCTTTAACACATTAATAAATTAGACTTAATGAGAGAATTTTGCTTTTTACTTCCTAATTCCATGGTGTATTTTGCTTTATTTCGATCCTATAGGACACATGTCGCAGTATAGCTAAATATGGCCATGCTACTACTTTCCTTATTTCGATCTATAGGACAAATTTTTGCATTATAGCTAAATATTATATGCTGCAGAATTTTACTTTACTAATCCTATAGGACAAATTATGATATATTCATCATAATATGCAAAATTTTCCTTTATTTCGATCCTATAGGTACCTGCCCGCAGTATGACTAAATATGGCCATGCTGCAGAGTTTTCCTTTATTTCGATCCATAGGACACCTGCCCAGTATAGCTAAATATGGCCATGGTGCAAAATTTTTTCTTTAAATTGTTTGTAAATTATTGTAAGAAAACCAATAGAATCGATATTTTTCTAAGACTCATTTAATCCTAATATTTATTCAGCTATTCTCATTGTAATAGCAAAGTCTTGCTTTTGATAAACGACCTTTAATTTCACAATATAGAAATAAGAACCTTTATTAATATTCTACTGACTACGCTAATTCCAAGCATTTACGATTCATACATATTCGCTCTAAAATGCAATATAATAAGAGATTAAATAAATTTTATTATAGATTTAAGAATTCTAATTAAGAAGAAATTTAGAATAAATTACGTAGAATATAGGCTTTTTATGAGTAATTTTTTAATTTCAAAATGATTGCTCTCTGTCTACAAGTCTAGAATGGATTTGAAGATCACTATCCACTCTCAAGCACTGAGCGTGAGCGGTCTCAGGATATCCTAAAAATTTCCCTGCACATGATGAAGAGGCCGGTCTGACGCAACTGGCTTCTTTCAGGGGAGGTGAGGTCTCTGAGATCAGCTGAGATAAACGCGGTAGGTCCAATTATCTCCAAACACTGCCTCTTCTCCGGCACGCCTCAGGAGGATTATAGCAGGGAGGTGGTAAATGACCACCCAGGTGTAGAGAAGTCACATCTCTCTTCCTCCCCAAAAAAGGCCTGGTTTGAAAGAGGCTGTAGAAGTCGGACCTGAGACATAAAGTTAAACATAAAATATAATATGTTACAGGAGCCATAAAGTCGTTTCCCTGAAATAGTAATCTTGGCGACCATCTGGCGACAAAAGGGAATTTTCTAGAAGGACCTCAACTTTCAATGCCTATTTTACCGGCTCAAGCATAACTTTCTGGAGATTACGTCACTTCCCACTGTAGACCTTCCTGTGAAAGAGTATAAAGCAAGCTCTCAGCCAAGAGAGAGTTGGAATTTGATCAAAGTAAGCTAAGCTGCGGTGAGACGATAAGAACCTTTGGAGTTGTGTGAGATTAACCACGATTGATTTTACGCTACCTGCTGAGTTAATTGAAATGGGTAATCTAAGAATTACTCCTCCCGCACTTGATCAATAGAGTTTTTTGGGAATAAACTGCGCCGCCGACGATCAAATTCATTGTGCCCATTGCATCAATAAAGGCTCTCCACTATGTGCAGTGCGGTTCATGTGACGACCCTCGTTTTGCTGGGTTGTCGAATCTAGAATGGGCGCTAAGAGCACACCACAATTACTACTATACCCCAGGGAAAGAACCCCTTACTTATAGCGGCTCCCTGCTATCATGAAGGAACTCGATAGCCCCAGTGGGGAGCAAGTAGTAAAGCATGGACTTGGTCCCTTACACCCTGAACCCTCCACATATCTAAACTATTACGGGAACATTTACTACCTTTAAAGCCTTCGTGTTTTATCTTTTTAACATGTTATCATCATTTATACTGCTTACCTCTACCCTTTGCGCTAAGGGCGTTAATTTTTTTTTGAGAATATGATGAAAAACACCATAATATGTTTAGTTTATTGTTAGAATAGATCCCTGAAATTTTTTAAAAAAACTTACTTTATTCAAGGAGAGTCCCACTTTGGGGACCCCAATTCTCATAGAGAACTCCCTATAGATACAGCCACGACTACACCTCAAAAAATATTCAGTTGAATATTATAGAAAATCACTTATTAAACTTCAAAAGAATATTGAGGAAAATTTTCGATTTAATTTGCTAAATTGATAAACTTGAAACAGAACCGAAAAAATTCTTTCTCTGAAGTTGGAGGAATTTTCCACGCTTATCTTTAATAATTCCTATTCCGAGAACAAATTTCGATCATGAAGTCTCTATATCTATACTTATAAAGGCAATGTTTGTGTGCGTGTATGCGTTTGTCCTTATGTCCAGACAGACCTATCGCACTTACGCACATGAAATTGGCACACAGGGCTCGTAATGGTGACTGAATGCACCAGCCGAAATTTTAGGAATTTAATCTAAAGATTTTTTTATTTTAATGTTTCTAGTGTTGTTTTGGGTGATTTTCGCACTCCATTTCTCAATACTGGTTTCTGGATAACTGTACGACAAAATAGATACACCACGGAAAGAAGTAGCACCCGATTTCCGTTCAATGAAGTTAGTTATGAATTTCTAACCATTTTAATGAATTTTGAGAAATTTTGAAAAATGCCAGTTTTGGGTACTCAGAGTCTCTTTTTGATTTTAAATTTTTTGCATCCGACTTTTCTAATAACACTATTATTTTCTAATTTTTTTTCTGACTTATAATAAAGACGGTTGTATGCGAAAAACAACAGCGGTTAAAATATCTTTCAGTTTTTTTAAATTAATTTTTCTGGCGGTTGAGAGTATTTTATGGAGAGTCCTCTGCGTGAACTCTTCGAACGCTTGAGGCTATGTGATTAGTTGAAGCGAAGGTGACGTCATAACCTTGAAGATTGAATACTGATTATTATTTCAGCAGTATCTTAACGTATATTCATCTCGCATCTTAGTTTGCAGGTATAATAATTTTATCGTTGCAATTTTTTATTATTGTTTATCGTGAAAACAATAAGAGGGAAAATCAATAATGTAATATTTTGTTTTTGATTTTTTTAAACTTTTTCACGCTCATTGTGGCGTTTTTTTTTTGTTTTCTTTTTTGTTGAAGTCCGATCAGTCAAGCGCAAAAAACGTGCATACTGCTATATTACTACAAAAGGGTACTCATTGTACTATCCTAAACCTATTTTTCCATCATTTATAGTCGAATTTATTGGTTGAGTTAGTTAGTTATATTAACGTCCCTTTTGAAGGCAAAGAGGGCTATTTTGGGACAGACCTGTAATTTTGAACTCACGTCAGATGACGGACGACACCTGAGGACTGGCACCCCCATCCAAACTTCCAAGCGAGTGAAATAGATGGCCATCAGCTGGCACACTGCTCAAAGGTAAATATCTATCTTATTTTTATCAAAATGGTTTTGAAAGTTAATTCTGCAAGCGAAGTTCTTACAATTTGTCTCGAAGAGTATTAAAAGTCAGTTAGTTTTTGTATTTGTTAAGATCACTCTCTTGGACCTGATGAAATATTATTTTATGTACAAGCAATAAAGAATTACCCGCATCAACAATAATCGAAATTTAGTTTGCCTAATACTATCAAAGCATTCGATGGAATCTAAAACATAATACAACGAACAGAACTAAGAATTGTTTTTTTAATCTTCTTTCTGTACATTAAATGATTGTTTTCAAAACATCAGTATCACGCAATCAACTATTACGGAGGAGATTGAATTTTCTTCTAGTTACAGCGTAGCAATTGAAAGATTCATGGCTCCATTTCCCCAAATTCAATTTTATTTTTTCTAATAAAATTAGGAAAAAAATTATGAACAGGAGCAATACGTAACTACAAAAAAGTGATCAAAATGCTTTCATGCTTTTCTTTCAAAGATCTGAGCTACCTAGCTGAGCTACGTATTTTAATCTTTTTAAACTCCTCTTTTCCGCTCAATATAATCATCGACCGGGAAACCTTAAATGGATTACATTTTCTTTTCGCGAATCGCCCATCTTCCTTGTGGTCGAATAAAATCCATATGAATGATAGTTGTCCTCTTGATAAGCGATTTTCTTCTAGAGGGAAAAAGAAGAATATTTTCCCCATCTGATTTTCCCTTATGTACCGGAAGCGCGGGAAAGCGATTCCACAATGAATGTTCCAGAAAGATGTGGTGAACACCCAAGTACTCAGGAAGCTATTAGGAAAGAAAAAGGATGAATTTGAATTTTCCTCTTCTTTTTCTTCCCTTTAATGCTCCAAAAAAGAAGGGGAAATAGAGAGTTTCCTAACGTTTAATAAGTACTGCGTTGAGAAATTCAACAAAATATAAAAAAATGGAGGAAATCTGAAAAGTTTTAGGTTGATACAAAGTTTTGTGCGGAAAGGAGAATGTCAAAGGGAAATTTTCTTTTTCAAAACAAATTTACTCCATTTAAGAAAAAGGAGAAGGGCATAAACTATGGTGAAGCATGTTCGGGTGACAGAAAAAAATGGATTCAGTTTCCTATCCCCTGTATCGATTTGTTACGTTGAATGCGTTATTTACGTTTTCTGCATTTCCCCTATACATGATGCAGAGAAAATGTTCTTTCAAATCTAATCTTTTTCAGGAATTGAAATTTCGTACCAAAATCAAATTTTATCCCCTTCGCCAATTTGCCTTTTTTCTTGTCCAAAATTACAAGTCCAATTTTTTGAAAATTCTAGAAATCCATTATTTTTTTCTTTGAAAATGCCCGGAATCATACAAAGTTAAACACAGTGGTTTTAAATGGCTTATTAAGTCTGATAATCAAACACACCTCTGGTATATTGTATCTATGACACCAAGTTCAAATCAGGAAATAACGACAAAGGAACTCAAGGGTTTCTTTGCAAATTGTCTTCTACCATATGACGTAAACGGTAAATGGTTATTCCCATCAATTTTCATTGGTTAATTTCTTACTACATTTGTCATTGATAACACAACTAAAATTGCAAAAAAATCCCTCACTTGTGAATGTAACACATCGAAGATACGTAAAAATAACCAAAATATTAAAAATAATACATATTTTAATATTTTTATTGGATGGGTATTGGGTGGTAAAATCTTTTTGAATCCAGTGTTCTTTATTTTGCCTTGGCACTATCTCCTGTTTCAAATGTAGAATTTTTACCTCGCTGGCGATGCCTGCGGCATCTAAGGTTTTTTAAACTTTAAAAAACATCCTATGACTTCGCTACAGAGGGAGCAGGAACCTAATAGCTTCGCTTGCACGTTCATTGTTAGAATAATGTCGCTTACTTAATCACATTTACCAATGAAGTATTATTGTCAATGAGATCACATGTCATTGCAATTAATCACAATACCCAATGAAGTATTGTCAATGAGATCACATGTGATTGTAATTAATCACATTTACCAATGAAGTATTGCCAATGAGATCACATGTCATTGTAATTAATCACATTTACCAAATTCCATTGCTAATTATTCATAATAACCGGTTAATGTGATAAATTTTCATAATTGATTCACTTTAACTGACTTATTTGGTTATTATGAATAATCGCCGGTTATTATGCATTATTACCAAGGTGATTATCCACAATAGCCTATTATCCACATTGACCGTAACACATACACTCCATAACTTGGTGTATACATTAATAAGCCAAAATAAAAATTATTGGATACAAAAATCAACAGATTTAAGTTAATTTGTGAGGGCGTGGTAATTTTTTGATACCTGCTAGAGGTAAAGAAATGAAATAAAAAATGTCTCAGAAGTAATTCTAGTTAATTTTTTATGTATGATGAAAGCACTTTTAGTACGAAACAGGATAAATAAACTCGACAGGATGCATAAAATTAAGCTAGAATTAATTTTTTTCATCGGTTCTGTTTTCCATGCTTTTTTATTTTTTAAGCACTTTGTCTGTCTACAAATTAGTATACACACCATGGGATACTGTTTGGATTCTGAGTTATGACAGGTTTTTTTAGCTAAGTTCAGCATTTTATTTTATTTTTGTGTTTTATGTCGTTTCATTGAGGAGGATTATAAGACAAAAAAGGAGAAATTTTACCGTTGTACTTTTATTCCTCGTATCTCAGCCATCATAAAATAGGAATTTTTCTTGAAATACATTATAGAGTCAATCCTCGGCAAATTATCCGATTTACTTTGTACAAAACCAATATTCATTGTGAAATTGAACATTAAATAGTAGAAAGGCCAAAAATTTCACTTTTAAAATGTTAGCTCTTACAAACGCCTTGATTCAAAGCAGGGCACAAAAATAGCGAAAAAGAAGTATGAGAAGGAAGGAAACTTTGACGTCAAAATCTACTCGGCCAATGAGAGTGCGTTTCGGATTGCATCATGATTCCTGCTATTTCAGCGCATCTTTCGCTCTCAATATTTAAATAAATAAATTTTTATGTGAAATTTCAATTGCATATTTGAAATTAGAATGATTTTTCTACAAATACGGATGACATTCACGTGTTTTTAAAAAATGCTGAAGTTCCCCATTATTTCCCAACACCTTATCTTCAGATTATGGTATTCTTTCCCATCTTTACTTCGTATTTAACAGGAATTTCAGGAAAGATTTCCAATTGATTGATGAATCAGTTCTCTTTTTATAAAAAAAGATAAGTCAGAATTAATTTTTAAATAATAATTCCGCGAACGCTTTCTGATTAAAAAAATATATAATTTCGTAATTCCGTTAAGTCAATAATTCGTCACCAAAAGTCGTCACTGAAAAAAAGTTGTCTCCATTAGTTCTCCATTATGTGATGAAACCATCAAGATGTAAATCAAGGGGTTTTAATGGATTTGTCCTGTAAGTAAAATTTCTCCCTAAAACCTCAATCAAAGATTTCGGAGAAAAGGGATAAGAAGACAAAATCCCACTAAATTGTTCCAAGAAAATGAACAGGATGGATGTGGAAAAAAAACCCTGTCTACAACGTTCCACGATGTCTTTTTGTTCCTTTTCTTATCTTTTTAGTCGCTGCAACCAAACATTTTCTCAGCTGAATCATTTTCTTATTCGTCTCATCTTGAATGGGGTAGAGGCGTCCGAAGACATTTAAGCGGCTGAAAGAAGTGCCGATTAGTGAAATGTGCCATGACACTTTCCGGGCCCGGCCCCCATTAGTCCCTTCAGGAGTTTTGCGATGCTGTCGTATTTGATCCCTTTCAATGGGCTGTCAAAAAACTTTCCGCTCGGAGGAGAAAAGAGAAGACTAATAAGAATTTTAAAACTTCAATCTCTTAAAAGCACGCAATAGATTGGAGAACTTTCCGAAAGGTGGCGTTTTTTGATAGCACTTCCCGAACCTGCTTTGGGGCATCAAAGGCCCATTCGAGGAAACGGATCATATCTCTTATTGGAAAGAAGAAAGAGATATTTTTTATCTTTCAGATTTCTTGTAGATAGAAGATATTGTATAATCTCACGCTTTCCTCATACAGGGAATTTTAGTGTCGTGTGTACAGATTTCTGAGAGATGTATGCTACTCAAAGATTAATCGGAAATATAAAGGCCCATTCGAGGAAACGGATCATATCTCTTATTGGAAAGAAGAAAGAGTATTTTTTTATCTTTCAAATATCTTGTAGTTAGAAGATATTGTATAATCTCACGCTTTCCTCATACGGCGTGTTTTAGTGCCGTGTGTACAGATTTCTGAGAGATTTATTTTATTTATTTAGAAAATGCACACTGTAGAATAAACTCCAATTACAGAGTGCATGATGCAGAAACAAACACTAAAATAGCCGTAAAACACAGATTAATAAAAACAACAGATAGACACAGAAATCACTGAAAAACACAACACGAATTTAAAAAGCACACAAAATAAAAACACTTCAAGAACACAAAAGCCGCAAACATTCAGTCTTAAAAACACATCAAGATCATAAGAGTAGAGGAGACTTGGGAGATTTGATCCCTTTTTCAGTTCTTAATTTTTATTTTGGAAAAAAACAAAATTTAAAAAAAAATGTTTTCTGTCATTATTAAAGGCTTATTTGTCTTTTTTGTGGCAGTATTTTTTTATTTTTGATAAACCATTTTTAGAATACAGATAAATTGTTTTCCAACAATAAGAAAAGGGATACTTGATCCTTGAAACAGATGAATTGAAATGATTCAAATTAAGTAGTCGAAATCAAATTTATTGTTGACTAACATGCAAAAAAGGGAGAAAAACACATTTAGAAAATTCTACGTTATTGAAAATCACTGTTTCCCATATGAATGATTGTTATTGCTGAAATTAATGATCAAATAACATTTTCAAAGCTTGAAAAATCAAAAACAAATGTTAAAATTCTTGTAGTTCGAAGAGTTCCACCAAGCATTGCTGGTTTAGGTAGTTTTTTGATAATGTCATTGTCCACAACACTAATGCCACCATTTTCTGGATAAATAAATTGGTTGGAATGAAGTTCTCTTTTTCTTATATAATTTATTCCGCATTCAGATGATGAAATCTTCTTTTCAAATTTCCTACGGAATGACTAATTTTATCTTTCCGTGAAACCGTCACCATGTTTTTGCTAACCATCATGTGCAGCCACATATTAACTTTCTACCTTTGCCAACCATCCAAAATCAAGGTAACCATATTCTAAATAATAATGATATTATCTAAATGTGACTTGAAAAACACAATGACCAGTAGGGGGTAATAAAATTGTTAATATTAATTTAACTTAACTTTGGGGACACTTGATCCCAGGATCAAGTCTCCCCATACAATGGGGATCAAGTGTCCTTAATGTGAATGTGTTGGAAAAAGAATTGTTAAATAAAAAGTAAAGAAACTGTATTGGATGTAAATAACAACATTTAAGCAGTAAGGAATGTTAGTATATTATATCAATAAACTTAAGTAATTTAGTTATATTTAGCAAAAAATAAGAAACATAAACTAACTACTCCAAAAGAAGTTTGACTATAAGAAATCAGAGATTCCTTTCTTACAACAAAAATAAAAATGGCTGAATGAAATTCTGTTATCAGATCTTTTCATAAGGAATCACTTTATTAGTGTGGCCAGTTTCAGAGACTTAATTGCATTTTTCTCTGGTTTTAGACCTAGGGATCAAGTCTCCCAAGTCTCCCCTACCTGTTAAAAATCCTGTAAACTTTATAAATATAAAAATTGCGTATGTAATTAAACCTGGTAAATACATTTACAAATAAGCAACTCTTCCCCAGACTTCTAGTCGGCTCAGCATAAGTGATACGGCTCAATATGTCACTGCAATCAATGGCATCATTAATTATCTTATGATAAAATAAAAGACAAGAAAGATCACGTCGGACCCTTTGAGATGTATGCTACTTAAAGTTGAATCTAAAATATATAGCAAAGCAGTGTTGAAAGCGACAATGTCTTAACCCTTAACTCTCTGAACCCGGCTAGAGTGAGAAGTCCATTGCTTCAAAACCTGGAGAGAATTTTCGCTCACAAAAACAGAATGGAAAAGCCACGTTCTTTACAAAAATTCCAGGAGGTCGACACCTATAGTTGCCCGATCAATTGTCAACAAAGAAAGGAACTGCATTTTTCCTAAAAAAATTCATCCAGGCGCCCGAAACCGTCTGAATCCGGCTTCTGTCGAGCGGGCGGTTTTAGGCGGGATAGGGCTCATAGGGTTAAAGGCCAAGTGTTGTCTTGAAGCAGCATGCCCAATTTCGGTCTCTAAAATTCTTGAGAATAAGACTGAAGCTCTAATGCCTGTTGATGCCAATAGAATACATGCTGAAAATGTTATTAAATCAATTTACAACATGTGCCAATCAGCCTGAGTGCTGATAAAAAAAATTGATGATTTTCACTTGAGGCTGCATCTTTTTAGCTTCGTTCGTACGCTCGAGAATACCATATTTTATTTTATAATTTTGAAGAAAATTCCTTATCCGTATTATTATTTTTTAAAAATTCATATGTTTTTGACATTATAGAATTCTATGGAGGAAATGTTTTTCCGAAATAAAGACCACTGTTGTCTGCTGGTAACAAACTATTTTGTAGCCCTAAACCGAACTTAAAACAAAATAGGATTTTTAAAATTATTTTTCGCTTGTATTATTCACGAAATAAAAGTCAAGAAACATTTTAAAATCATTTTTTAAAAAATTGGGCCTTCAAGGGTTAAGGCGAGCATACGGTTGCGAGCTGCACTGTTTGCGAACCGTTCGTTGAAACGCAACGAACCATCAATCATTGCTTGCCAGCCGCCATTGGAGGGGGAACTCTTTGGAGGTTCGTTGAAGGTTTGAGGGGAACGACGAACACGAATACGTCTCAATGTGGAGTGCAGTTCCCTTTGTGTTAGCCGAAAAACCGAATAAAAGAATTTTGATCGCTGCGAACAGTTCGCTATATTCGTCCCAGTGTGCGAACTGGTTGCTCGCACCGAGGACATTTAGTCAGGAAAACTCCCGGGAAAAAAACCATCAAACGATCATCCTTGATATAAAATATATGTGTACAAAATAAGTAAGTTTTTAGAAATTAACAAAGATTGCAATTGGAGAAAAAAAAATGCTTTTTTTTCCAATTCTCTCGGAAGAAAAAGAAAGACACAATCTCATGCTTATCTGTTTACTCTTCACTATAGTTTTACGGTCCTATTCTGGTACCCCCGGTTGGGTTGGGAGACGTCACTTTTCCCGTTGTTAACGTGCGGAAAAAGTGACGTCTCTTTTAACCAGTATCAAAATAGACCCCTTAATGCATTGAGTCATTTTCAGATGAATTTCACGTTTTACAATGATTGACAGCTTCTGAAGCTGCAATGCCACCTATCGGTGAGATTTGGTGTTAACACAAACCACAGTATTCACAAAACTTCTTGACCTCATCCATTATTTTTTAAAATTTTAATTAACTGTCGTGTTTACTGACGTTTTAATTCTAAAAACATTCAGTCTTTTTCTAAATATCCCCCCTGCACATGCTCTTTACATATTTTCAAAACAGCATTTTTTCCTAATAAAATGTAGATATCTCTTTCTAGATAAAAAATATTTTTATTTCGACATTTATTTTTATTGGATCTTAAAGAGACGA
Source organism: Araneus ventricosus (assembly GCA_013235015.1). NCBI lineage: Eukaryota > Metazoa > Arthropoda > Arachnida > Araneae > Araneidae > Araneus > Araneus ventricosus. The sequence goes on along the minus strand of BGPR01007821.1, from coordinate 20,210 downwards.
ATTCATTTCCTATTCTGTGAATACAATGCACGTGGTATCAAAGAAATATCTTTTCACAGAAAACTTATTATAAAAACGTTTATCAAAATTTAAAAATATTTTAATTTAACTTTCTGAGGAATGAAAAAGAAAGAAAAAAAAACATTCTTCATGTATAAGTTACGGAGGGAAAAAAAGATTCTACCTTGTTCGGTAGCATTAATACCCTTTCAGAGAAAAAAATTATCTATATCAATTTGCTCTCCTTCCACGAGTTTGTAACAATTTATTTTACGTTTAATTTTTCATAACATTTATTCCCTTCGTAAGTATCAAATTCTTTCCATTTTAAATATTTTTATTCTCAAAGCACTGCTCATTGAAAGGGAAAATATTTTCGAATTAATTCAATTCTTTCAAATTGAACAACGAAAATATATTCTTATTGGAATTCTAAAATGATGTTTAATAAAAATTAAATATTAAAAAAACTCGAATTTTTCAACGATTTATTTTTTTTTAAATTCACGATAATTCAAGAGAAAATAAAATTATTTTCTAGTATCCTTAAGTTCTAAGCGTAATCAAACCATCATTATTCCACGAAAATAAGTAAAATATTAGAATTCAGTGGAAGAACTGAACTTTTCCCGCGTTTTGATATCGATGGAACAAGCTCGGATATTAATCTTCATCGAATAAGCATCAACACCGAAAGTCATTACTTATTTCCCCTCAAGAATTTTCTTAAAGAAATAAAGATGTTCGAAAGCAGATAAACTGAAATTAAGCACTGCAATAAATTTAAGTAATTTATCAAAGTGAAACATATGTCGCTATTTAACTTGAACATTTTCCATAAAATATTTTGCATTCATCGAACATGTGAGCCTATTTTAAAATTCGCATTAATTTCATCTATCTAAAGTGGAAACATATTATCATTATTTAGAAAGATGTATTTCGCAAATCGGCAATAACAACCTCAATGAAGATGGATACATTCTTAAGGCAATAAAACTTTTATTTTCAATAGGATTTGGTAAATGCAAAATATATAGAACGTAGAATAAATATCGTCTTACGTTTTCAGAATAAATTACATTAGTTTTATTCGGAGAAAACTCCTTTCTTTTTGCTTCTGAAATTAGATATTTTGCACATCCTTTTAAAAATAAAATTTTAACAGGGGCAAATGAAAACGATGATTTCTCCCTTTTGAAAATAAAAATTTCATCTTTTCTCTTGTATACAAAGCTTATTTTGGTCTTTTGGCTGTTATAAAAGGCATATACAAATTTCCAATGCCTTGCAGTATGTTAGTTTAAAATCTTTTATTTAATTTTTTGTGTTTATCCGCTTAACTAGAAATTCCAGAAGGATTCCAGATGTTTCACTTTCTCAACTTCGGAATTCCGGCATTTGTTAATTTGTACTCATTAACATTTTCAGTTTTTGTTTCGAACAGATTAATTATATTTCAAAAAACCTTTGGTAGGAATTTTGAGATTAATTATTGATAATTGGATTTATTATAAAAATTCTTCGTACCCAGCGAATCATTAACCTCCTGGAAAGCAATATTCTTTTCCGAGATCTGTTAATACGTGTACACCAGGTTTCAGTCTAATACTTAAAGGGACAAATAAAAACCTATGCACTGCATCAAAATGCCTTGCTAATCAAACTGAACCTTCAACTGATACAAAAATTTTTTCAGCAGAAAATTTTAGAATCCCTGTCTTTCAAAAAAAGAAAGTTAAACTTGCCACTTATTTAACCCCCACCGGGGGGGGGGGGCACAACGAGTAAGTTAATGAGAAGTCACCTGATAACCAAGCGGATTCTGGCTCCTCCTAGGGGTACAGTAATGGTGTCGGTTGAGTTACCTCCATTTCGATGTAGGGATGCATAATCCACGATATTTTTAAGAACAAATATTTCTGCTATTGTTATTTTTTAATATCTGTTCTAAATAAGTGTGATTTCAATCACACTTTTAATTTTGAAATTCTTATTAAATGTATGTAAAGTGTTTTGAAAAAAAAATTAAATAAAAATTGTCATTTGTTTTTATTACACTTTCTGCTAAATTTTGTATTTTTGGTTTTATATACTGTCAATAGATGGCGTCTGTAGCGAAAAATACTTAAAAAAATTCCGGTCAATTAAGTTAACCACAAATATTCCCATCAAGCGCGGAAGCCAACATCAGCACAGTTCACTATTCAGAATCCCCTTTGCTGTGAATCACAAATCCGATCATTTTTTGTTTCGATCACAATTAACCGTCGGAGGGGACGATTTAACTAAGTTTCCCTGTGAATATTTGTTTGGATCGATTATTGCTACTTTCTATCGTTATAAAGTAGCTGTAATCGATAAGAGCTGAAATCATTCGAAACCACATATCACAACTAGAATGGTGACTCGTAGCGTCACAGAAAATACCCATGAAACTGTGATGAGGGGAACCAAACCGTGCCCACAAATAGAAAGAACTTCTTTCTAAGCACCAAAATGGGCTCCCATGGCTCCATCTGTTGACAGAAGATAGAACTAAAAACTAAAACTTAGGAAAAGTATATTAAAAAGGAATGATTTTTTAAAAAATTTTGTAACGCTTTATGCACATTTATTTGCCAATGATTGAATCACACCTTTTTGACAGTAGTATTCATCACTGATATTTGTGACTTTTTGATATCGCGTAGTAAATAACAGTTCATCAAATATTCGTCATCCCTATTACGATGACGGGACGTATTTCCTTTGGGAGGGGCCGTGGCCTGTGATGGTCGTTAGGACTCCAACCTCAGTCCTCGAGCTGTTGTAGCGAATGTTCTTTATATGAACCCGGGCACGACGCAGGGCCGTGATAGCTCTCTTTTGAGCTTACCTCTCATTTACAAATCTGATGTTCCCTATCTGCTTAAATTGTTTTATCGTATTTAATCAATATTTATTGTAATTGTCATCTTAATCTGTGATATTCTCATTGTCATTTTGTAATTTGTAATTTCAGTTTTCATATATTTCGTACAGCTCAGATATTGTATAAAACATCCGACCGATAGATGGCGGTACGGTGTCCATGTTGTAAAAGAGAGTGCCCTGGTGGAAGTTGCTGCTCGAGCGTGTAAGATGACGATCGCTGATGTTCGACGTATGAAACGAAAGCTATATGTGTAGTTTAAGTTAATAGGTTTTCCTTTGAAAGAAGTTGTAATAAATGTGTGTTTGTTGTTATTTATGGAGTCGGATTACTTTCAAACCACGAAACACCAACTTCTTCAGAGCGTTGTTACCATCACCTGCCTATCGAAAGGAAAAGTCACACATGTAAATATTATGTAGCCGATAATAATGAGTGCGAAAATTAAATGCATTTTTGCAAGTTATGGTTAAATCATAACGGATTTATTTTCGAACAGAATCGGTTCACGTTCAATGTTTGTTAAACGAACTATTTGCTAGCCAATCATCGATCCTATTTACGATCCCAATTTTTTACCATTCAAAAAATAAAGAGCTCGAGTTGGCAGTGAGCCAAATCAGAGCTGCTGAAATTTCAGCTCTGGGACATCTAAGTTAAAGGGAGGAAACGTCGCTTTTGGTTCTTCCGCATGAGCAAGGCTGTCTTTGAGTGACAATTCAGATATGCGCAGTGAAAGAATTTCGGTACTTTCTAGTGCTGTTCCGCATGCAGAGCCTCGTATTGCTCTCTCCTTCTTTTTGCTTCATTTTCTGTCTTCTTTGCATGTTTTTAAAAAAGAATTTTGACCTTGGCGGTCTACGAATTAGATTGTAGCGAGTCGCTCACACGCGCTTCGGAAATTATGGCAACCCCCTGAACCTTAACTTCTTTCTGACATTCTCCAGATGAAGGTATGGTGAAATCTTGTGTGATAGATATCATTCTGTAGTAAGATTTCGTACTCAAAAACGTTAAATAACGTTGTGGTACCTCAGCGCGCATAAAAATTGAAAACATACGCATTTTTTTGCAATATATTAAGTTTTGGGGAATTCATGAATTTGATATGTTTCATTGTAAATCACCATTCACAAATTTTGTCTCAAAATAACCAGGCCTTGGGTAAATACCCCAAGAATACTTACCTACCCCACATTACTGATCGTATGCCAGAAAATTTCGGGGAGGCCACTCCCCGCTGGTTTAAAATAATTATTTGTTTTTCATCGAACTCGCAGAGTGAAAAGGTAACCGAATAAGGTTAAAAACGGAAACACAAGTTTTTTTAAAAACTTATGTTTAAAATTGTTATGTCCTAAAATTGTTTTAACAACTTTAGGAGGTTCTACTGCTCTGCAAGTCTAATGGAGGTGCCGCCACTGTTAATCAGATATCTCTGTAGATGAATAGTTAGAATTATTAATGTCTACTCAATATGATGAATTTTTTAATCAGTGCATATCAATTAAAATATTTATACCCAATAACTTGGAATTTTTGCTAGTTAATCTCCCCCTTTAGACAGTTTTTTTTGTTGAATCAGTGAAGGACATGAATGAGTATTTTCGTTTAAATAAAATATTTGAATGATGTTTGTCCCCAATTCTAACAAATGCTTTATTTACTGAATTAACTTACCAGCAACTTTTCAATTTTATTTCGGCATCATTAGATACGTTTTAATGCAGAAAAACTCCAGGAAAAATGAAAAACACTATTTTAATTAAATAAAATAAGTTATTTAATTTGATTAATAATTTTAAAAAATATTTATTGTCTTCATCTGCTGTCTAATGCTAGCTGTCGGGACTACATTCGTCCTGTTCAGGTGAATACTGCCAGGAAAAACGGCCAAATTTACGAAGATGTAAGTGTGATTAAAGCAGTACTTTTAAGTACCAACGGGAAATAAAGAAATGCTACAGCCAGGAATGAAAGAATTTAAAAAAATACTGAATCATAAAGCAATTTTTATTATTTCTTATGGGCCTGTCGGAACATTCAGGCTAATTAATCACGATAAGTCAATGAAGATAGTGTAATGTATTTCAGCATTGCATGAAGAATAGTGGAGCCTTCTTTATCAAAAATAATATGTTTATTGGACGTCTTCCATAGCACAAACATGTAAAACAAA
>BGPR01007821.1:0-14890 GCA_013235015.1 Araneus ventricosus | reverse complement strand
AAATTAATTTCTTTTATGACCAAACGATTTTTTAAAATTAATTTCTTTTATGACCAAACGATTTTTTATCTAATTAATTTCTTTTCATTAAATATTTTAATAATTCTACAAATATATATATATATATTATTCGTTAAGAATATTTCAATGGCCACAAACGAATTAAAAATTTAATTTTCCAGAAACATTCGGGTATACTAAAACTCTACTTGAATAACGATATAAAATGAAAAACAATTTTTTTTGGCCTGTTTCAAAAAAAAAAAATTGGCGCCGAAAACGTCTCCGTCGAATTCCTGTCTATCCGAAACCAAAATCCCGAAACTTCTCCCAAACCACCCTCAGGATTCTTAAGTTAATTGCAACTCCCCGGCAGGGGATGCACATCGTTGGCAAGATGGGGCAGAAAACTTAATTGCACTCTTTGCACTAATGGCGGAGGGGGACTTTATTATCTTTAACTAAATTGAATGCGATGCATCGATTTAATGCAAGTTTCATGTCGCCCCATTCAGAACTCTTCTATGGGATTAGGGGCCGCCCTGGCGAAGGGGTTGGACAACAGTGAAGCCACATTATTCTTAATGTGAGTATCGTGTTTGTGAAGAAAGGCAACTTCTTCCGAATTATGGGAAACCGTCTTATGTAAACACTTTTCTAATGTCTGCTGCCTCAAGAATATTATTTGTACGCATTCAATTAACCTGCTGGCGGGAGTGAATCTTCTCAAGTGGCAATTTCGTTGAGTGGGCAGTGTTTCGAGTTCAGGGTTTATAAATCTGACTGAGTGTTCAGATAGATTATTACGTCAGTAAGGATGTAAGAGGTGATCACATTGTAGTTAGTGGTTTATGCAATGGAATCTAAACTATCCATTCTAATGAGGCGGTTTATTTGTATAGTTTTATTTAGTGTCCGTGGGTCAGGATCTTACATTTATTAATTCTGTATACAGCGAAATCTGTCTATAACGATAAATCTGCCTATAACGATATTTTCTTTGGTCCCGGTTGCATTTTTATTTACTTGATGTATTTTCAACCTGTCTACAGCGGTAGTCAGTTTTTAGATGTACCTGTCTATAAGAATATAGTTTTTAGGTCCCTATATTATCGTCATAGACAGGTTTTACTGTGTAATGAATATTATAATGCTAAACCTGCCTATAAAAATATTTTCTTTGGTCCCGGTTGCATGCCTATTTACTTGATGTATTTTCAACCTGTCTACAGCGGTAATCAGTTTTTAGATGCACCTGTCTATAACAATATAGTTTTTAGGTTCCTATATTATCGTCATAGATGAATGCAATGAATACTATAATGCTAAACCTGCCTATAAAGATATTTTCTTTGGTCCCGGTTGCATTCCTGTTTACTTGATGTATTTTCAACCTGTCTATCGATAATCAGATTTAGATGCACCTGTCTATAACAATACATTTTTAGGTCCCTATATTATCGTCATAGACAGGTTTTACTGTACAATGAATACTATAAAGCTAAACCTGTCTATAACGATATTTTCTTTGGTCCCGGTTGCATTCCTATTTACTTGATGTATTTTCAACCTGTCTAGAGCGGTAATCAGTTTTTAGATGCGCCTGTATATAACAATATAGTTTTTAGGTCTGTATATTATCGTCATAGACAGGTTTTACTGTACAATGAATAATATAAGGCTAAACCTGCCTATAACGATATTTTCTTTGGTACCGGTTGCATTCTTATTTAATTTATATATTTTCAACCTGTCTACAGCGATAATAAGTTTTTAGATGCACCTGTCTATAACAATATATTTTTTAGGTCTCTATATTATCGTCATAGACAGGTTTTTCTGTACAATGAATACTATAATGCTAAACCTGCCTATAACGATATTTTCTTTGGTCCTAGCGGTATTCCTATTTTTTCTATGTATTTTCATCTTAAGTACAACGTTAATCCCAATGAAGATTCACCTGTCTATAAAAATAATTTTAACTCTTTAGGAAGCTTGTGAAATACAATCCGAGGCGCTAGTGATTGAAATGTGAGCAGATGCTTGTTGTCTCCGGCTGGGCAAGTCGAACCTATTCCTTCTCAGTTAGCTCTTCGAACTGACCATTTGTTCCTAAATGGGTCTATTCTGGTACCCCCGGTTGGGTTGGGAGACGTCACTTTTCCCGTTGTTAACGTGCGGAAAAAGTGACGTCACCCAACCCAACCGGGGGTACCAGAATAGACCCCAAAATCTGGTTATTGATATGTTAACACATTGTGTGCGGGATACGAATTAGATGCATGCTTAAATAAAAAGACGAACCGTAACTGCTCTTGCTCTAGTCAATGTATAAACCATAAAAAAGGAAAGTAAGTAAATAAAAGTAAGTAGTTTTATTAATATGTCTAAACAGTTACATTCCCTAAAAATAGGATTAATTCAATTAGAGTAATTTTAAAACCCATATGATGACATTTCTATTTATTATACGAGTAAAACTCTTTGATTTTATTGCGAAATCCTTTTAGTTGTATTATTTAAACAATGCACATTTTAATTGTGTGTGGCACTATTTTCTATGTTTTGAATGCTGATATTTAAATATAACTTTGCAAAATTAAAATCCAACAGAAGGCCTATTTCCTCAACTACAACAACGATAAAACATTTTAGCATATCATTGAGTTGTCTTTGACCTAAAAATAAAATTTACGTATTCAATTTCAAGTCATATCGAAATAAAATAAAAATTATTTTTAGTAAAATCTTTTTATCACATTTGCAAAAATGACTTAGCCTAAAACTGTTATTCATGTAATGGACACCCATCTAAAACACTATCCAAGAGCTATTACAATTTGGTTTTTTTCAGTATTTCTAAGTAACAAATTCTGAAAAGTAAGTTATAATTAAATGCTTAGTCATTTCTGTGAAAAAAGCATAAAATGCTTATTCAATACCATAAAAACTTTCCCCATAAACTTTTTAGTATACTTATCAAAAACATGTAAACTGGACGAATTGTTTAAATAATATTTATTTTACAGCATTATTTCGTATGCGACGAACATATTTTAACGAAAGAGACTAAAATATAACTAATGGAATTTACACAACGAACAAAATAAGTCTTTACGGTCGCTAAATAACATCTAAAACGATAATGACATTCAAATGCTTGCGATAAATAATGCTTTTCGAGGCATAAATGTCTTTTTCCATGAAAAGCGAGACCTAGAAAATACAAAAGACAGAATTCGAAAGCATTGTTGACGACAGTCTATCGTTTATTATGCTATTATTCAGTTCAGTAATGTTTTTCGACAGTTTTAGTGCTTTTTTCATTTCTTATTGCTCTTTTATGTAGTGTTTCAGAGTTCACTGAGACAGTTATCAATAAAATGGTTCTAAACGTTATCACGATTTCTTGCACGGCTTGAAAGATGGTTAACATGAACTAGTTGTTGGAATTTTCTCCGTTTTGTTCTTATTCGAGCGTCTCAACAGCATTGTTACGTTTTATTGTAGCAATAATTTTTCTTTACTATTAATTTTGAGTCTTACTATTTTCTAACCATGCAGGGCTGTCTTAGCCAATGGGCTGATTGGGTTATAGCCCAGGGGTGAAATTTGATTAAGAGGGCCTAAAAATTTACTATACTGATTTTATTTTAATTTTTGGTTGGTATCTATAAGTTGGAACACACCGATTTCATCGCCAAAATGGTAACCTGAGTAATCGAGCGGATTAGTTCCATTGGCAACACATCGGCTAGATCGCTTACGTCATGGCAAGCGTTTTGCGTGATTTGAGTTATTTAAAAATCCGCGTAGTATCTAAACAACTTAAATTATTTATTAAATATTTAATTAAATAATAAAATGTATTTTAATTAGTATGATTTCAATTAGTAAATAAACGACAAATAGAACTTGGGTTTATTTAGTGATGATATATTTTTCCGATCATATAATTGAGAGATTTTTTATTTGTCTTGTAATAAAAATCGTTTGCATGGAATTTTTGAAGTTTTACTTGTTTTGAAGGGCAAATGTTCTGCTGCTAAATTAAAGTAATTAAAAGAAGCTGATACCGTACATTCACTAAGCTAGCGAAGCTACTAGGATTCCACTTTGCTGAAAGCGAAGCAGCTGATGTTTTTTTTAAGTTAAAAAAATTTGCCCGGTGCCCACTTCAGATGCCGCAGGCATCGCGAGCTCTATTTTTCCTGCTTCATTAGAATAATTAAAAGTAACAGATTCCGTACATTCAATGAGCTACGAAAGCTAGTAGTTCTTTTGAAATTCTACATTTAAAATGGGAGATAGTGCAACGACAAACCACAAACGCAATGGGTTCGAAAAAAGATTAAACGATTAACTTTTAACTGGGACCGATGGCCGTTTGTTTACCACCTTGCTTTGGCGACTTGGCGCGATGGAGCCGTTTTACTAAGAGTGTGTTCCAACTTGCAGATTTCAACCTAATTTTTTGTACGCAAAATTGCAAGACGTTAATCAAGGAGAACAGGTGACTTTTTCCTTGTTTCTCAATTATTTTATTAGGAAAGAATTTTAGTTGAGCCATTAGTCGCACAAATTCCTAGTTACTGTTTTGTTGGGACTCCAAATTACTCTACTCGGGGCGTTCAGATTTGTTATCTTTTCGTCATCTAATCTCCGAGATGAAGCACCCATATTTTTTGTGCCTGAGTGAGAGAGAGGATTTTACCAATAAAGCTATGGGATCTCTTGTAGCTTTCTGACCCCCCCCCTACCACTCACACTAGGGTATCGTGGTTTTTCTCTAGAGATCTACTGATGTACATGAGGGGCACGTTAATCTGGTAGATGAGGTTTTGATTTACGAAAATCTTCTCATTATTTCTTTTTATATACCTGGAAAAGTTTGTTTATCTGTGACCCAACTCTAATTAAATGATATTGATCTTTATTTCCAATATATTGTATAAAAATGTCGAATTATTTCAGGCTCTCTACGACAACAGTTGTCATTGTTTAGGAATCTTACGAGAAAACAAACGTCAACTCCCTCCTGAATTCCTGGACATTTTGTTAATTGTATTTGCAAGGAAAACAAAAAAAGTTATTTAAAAACGCAATTATAGCTTTGGCAATTGACTTTGTATAACAAATAGTTCAATTTGATAAGTTTTTCCTTAAACCTAAGCAAAAATTTAACTTTTAATCTCATAGATGAGTTGCGCCCGAACGTGTTAGCATTTGTATTGCTGCTGACCAAAGGTTAAAGCAATAAATCAGGTAAGAATCGGTGGATGGAGGGGACATTCTGGATGCATCTTTGAACCATGGTTAGATGATGAGGGGACATTCTGGAGGCATCTTTGAACCATGGTTAAGTGATGAGGGCAACACTTAAGATGGCAGGTCTTCAGACTCTCTTTACGTACATGGTGGAGGATATTTGATGCATAACAAGCGAGAAGTCCCAGCGGAAAGGTGAGAAGCCAATGAGAAAGAAAGTTTTCTTGATTTCATTTTGAGTCATGAGGAAGATGAAGAGATAAATGAATCTGATATGGAAGGTTAAGAACCATCGCAATAAATCTGTGCTCAGATGGCAAAATATTACAAGCCACCTAAGCATTAATACGCTTTTCTTAATCATAACTTTTGACAATTCACTTTTCAACCAACAATTTTTCTCAAGCATCGGCAATCCGCTTTGCTCATGTAAAACATCTTATGAATGTTCGTAAAATCTCGAATTTTAAAATTGCTGTCAAGTAAAATTTTAAAAAAGTAACTTATAACATTTTGCCATCTGGGGACAGATATAATAGAATTGTCAAAAATTTATTAGAATACGTTCTTGCTATTCTTACTAGAAATCTTATTAGGATATTTTCTTGCTATTCTTAGTTCTTTAAAGTCTTTTACATGAGTTCATTTTTAGCCTAGCATTCTATTTTTCCATAAATAAAGGTAGACACTTTTCAAAGTTAGAACTTTGAGGATTATTACTTCACGAACTGGCAAACGAACTAAAATTTATTTACAAAAGATTTCGATCCGTTTACATAACGGACACACGCAAAAATATTAATAAAATTTGTTGGAGAATTCCTTTCAATATCTTAAGGATTATATATGAGTTTAAATCTCGCAAATGCTCAAATATTGGGCATTTATTTTCAACAAGTTTAACGAGAAAACGTCATATCTCAACAGCCTTTACAGAAAGTTTTACTTTTTAACAAAATCGAATGCTGCACAACTCTCGACATAAAAAATATTTTTCTTTTTCAAGAAAACATTGTTAAATCCGGCGTCAAATCAGAGCCCTCGACTTTCGACTTTTTATAACATCATTAAAGAATTTTCCTGTTTTTAATATACCCAAATTGCTGTAAGAAGATTAGCCGAATTCTCGATTGGCCAGAAACTTTTCCCCAAAAACAAAATTTTCCCCTAAATCTCCTTCCTGGTTGTCTCCGACTGAAAAAACACGTGCAACTAACTAAATGAAATGGCTTAACTCGAAGAAACTTAATGTCGAAAGAATAGAACAGAACAAGAAAAGAGCGGGAAAAATAAATAAATAATTTTTTCCCATCTTAGAAACTTTGAAGCGGAATTTATTCCAAGATGGAAAGAGTGCAGGAAGTCGAATAAGTAAGTAGGTCGGATGGAAAAGAAAAAGTTAAAATTTTCTTTTCAAGTTTCAAAAAATCCTCTTTTTCCTGTTGGCTTTACTTAATTTTTCGCTCCATGTGCGTTTTCTCTCCACCATAATGTGATTACATTGCGGACTTTAAACCAAAAACCTATCCAAAAACAACATGTTTACTTTGTGTATGTAAAATTCAGGAAGAACAAATTTATTCTGTTGAGGAGAGAGACAGAAGGAAAAATAAAAGAAAAACATAATTCAGCCAGAAATTTATATACAAAAAAAGTAGTTCCGAAGGTTTTCTTTTGTAACTTTTGCCATGCGAAGTTTTTATATTTTCCTATTTGTTTACATTGAGTAAAGAATGTAATATCACATGTGCAACCCACAAATGAAATAGACTGAGTTTTGTTGCAAATATCTTCTTAACTAAAATTATTCCTCGGTATTTAAATATAAATATATGCTTAAATATGATATAAGATGCGGACACATATGGCATTTTCGATAGTAGGCATTTTTTAACAAACAAAAAAATTTTCTAGCAAGTTTTGTTTATGAATTACTTCGTATTAAGATATATGTGTATTTATATATTTCTATTCTCTCACGCAAATATTTTACCCAGAAAATCCAACGAAGCTTCCAGTATTTAGTATTTTAGATTATTTGCTCATACATATTTAATTTTAAACCCATAACATTTTCAAACAAGAATTTCTGTATTAAAAATCAAAACTAGATCTACTGTTCTGGTACCAACTAGAAACCAGATGCTCTAGAATAATAAAGGTTATTCGAAGGTTTGACTCTTCGTTCGACAGCTTTCTAGCAAGTTTTGTTTATCAATTGCTTTGTATTAAGATATATTTGTATTTATATATTTCTATTCTAATATTTTACCTAGAAAATAGAACGAAGCTTCCAGTATTTAGTATTTTAGATTATTTGCTCATACATATTTAATATTAAACCCATAATATTTTCAAACAAGAATTCCTGTATTAAATAATCAAAACTAGATCTACTGTTCTGGTACCAACTAGAAACCAGATGCTCGAGAATAATAAAGGTTGCTCCAAGGTTTGACTCTTCGTTCCAGTTTAGAGAAAAAATGGTCTGAACTCTGCTCGGAGTAGAGTAAAATGCCCTGGAATACTGAATTTTTACTCATAAGTTAATAGTTCTTGTCCAACATTGTTTAAACAACTACTAGATTTTATTTTAAATAGTTAGCTTCTGAAGAATGAATTTCACTAGAGTTAGAATACGGGCGCCCTATTTTAGGGAATAATAGCAGTTTCGTGCCGTGATTTTTTAAAAATTATTAACTCTTCACTGCATACTGTATCAAATTTGATACATAATTTATTTTTCATGCTAATAATGAATAGAAATTTTTCGTCCACTCGTACACGCTGTATCAGATTAGAAACATCATAAGAAACCGGATAATAATCATTCGTTCCATTTTCCATGGACAGCACATGTCCTATTGATTAGTCTGTAGTAGTAAGTTATTCAATTCCTGATACACCTATTGACATATTTACTCAGCTTTTAGGATTTAAAAGGAGTCTTGTATCTTTGATGGTTTCATCAAATGCTTCTACAGGTATTTACCATTTGATATTACTTTTAAAATACTTTTTTAATTGTTTAATAAAAAAGAAATAGTGATTTGATACGTTCATTAATTTCAATTTAATAATATCAACAATCTATTTTGCTTTTTTCTGTATATTTTCTGTTGTTATATGTAAACTCCCCACGCCAACAACATTTTTTAATTTTGAAATTTAAAAAATCGTGCATTGAAGGTTTATATCCCAATGCATGTTGGAGCTAATTTCGTCTGAAAGTAAACTGACCAGGAACTCTCTTGTTTGATTCGGGATGGCCCTATAGTGTAGACGTTGAGCGAACACCCCGCTGGTGAGAAGATATGCTAATTGCTTTCCCAGATGCTGTCCAGATGTGAAGTGGGCGCTGGTGGTCGAATGTTTTTGATGACTTATTGTGAAAATATGCGTGGGAATTCTGGGATTGATCCAGACTAATTTATTAATCAGAATTGTACCTCAGACTTGGGATGAATGCGTGACCTTGGACTTCTTGTGATATTCTCTAGATATACTGAACCTAATTATGGGAACTGTAAACACTTTCCCTGTATACAGGTTGAATTTGAACTATTCGCCAAAATCTTTAATGTTGAATACCGCAAACACCGTTCAAGCTAAAATCTGTCAAATTTAACAAAAACATGTCCATTCTGTCAGCTTTCGAATGAGACTACCATAAACCACATCGGTGTTTTATTTCAGAAGAAATTTATTCTTTCGTTTGCAATATATCACTGAAGACGGTGTTCGTCAAAATAGACATTCGACAAAAAGTCGCCAAGCAAAACGATTGTGGATAAACGGGAGGTATGCAAATCCGCCACTATGAACTCTTTCGGATATGCAGATGTGTTCCAACCTATTTGCATTTACGAAAGAGTTCATAGTTGCATTTGCATATAAGAAAGAGTTCATAGTGGCGGATTTGCAGACATTCCATTTATCCACAATCGTTTCGCTTGGCGACTTTTTGTCGAATGTCTATTTCGACGAACACCGATTTCAGTGATGTATTGCCAACGAGAGACTAAATTTCTTCTGAAATAAAACACAGATATGGTTTATGGTAGGCTCATTCGAAAGCTGATGGGATGGACAAGGTTTTGGTAAATTTGACAGATTTTAGCTTGAACGGTGTTTGCGGTATTCAATATTAAAGATTTTGGCGACAATTCGATTTTGAATTTCGCCAACATTTCGGCGCTTATAACTCGGCTTTAAATCCAGGTATTTTGATGAAAATGGTGTCATCTTAAAGGATTTTAACTGCTCTATTAGAATATGTACATTTTTTGGAATGTAGATCTGCCAAAAACGTTTTAAATTTGGATTTTTTCCAATATTTGTAGCAAAATCATTTTATCCGCCATAACTTGCAAAAGATTAGAGATGGGACAGGGTTACTATCACGGCTCTTTTATCACCCTCTTTCGTTCGGCAGAATAGGTCAAGCTCAGCCTGTATAATTGTTCGTAAATATTTATCCTAGAGTCAATAGCAGTGCGTACTTGTGTGGTTGAAATTTGAATCGGATACACAACAGGCGATGAATTAGCCGACATAGCCAGGTTTTAAAATATTTGTCCCACCTCGATGTCGAAGAATCTGCCCACATCTCGAAATGAGTAGATTCTTCGAAGAAAACTCCGTTTAAAATTATCCGTCCGAAATGCAAAATGTTTGTAAAATTCATAAATTAAAAAAAAAAATGGCGCAGAAATGAGATGCATCTCTGATTATGTAACTTCTCTTTCCTCAATTAAGATATTTTCATTTATATAAATATAGATGAAATTGATCGAATTCAAAGCGTTGTAATAAATTTCGTTAAATGCACGTCATTTAAGCAATTCTAGAAAATAATAATGAAAGAATTACAGAAAAAAGAATAAAAATAAATGACAAATAGACTTACCAGAACCAGTTGTCTATGTTTTGGTATTTCAACTTAGGATAAACATTATGATAATCCACATTCGCTATTTTGAAGGCAAGCTTCAGAATGATTCTTGACTGTGCAAAATCTGAAAAGAATTAAATATATTTTTATTTACTATAGCAAAATGTAGGCAGCATTAAGTATACCAAAATTATACAAACTTCTATTGCACACTGTTTAAAATATATGCTATGGCGTATTTATCAGCAGTAAAACAAATAAGTAAAAAATTACACAATAAATGAATATGATAAATAAACAGTACATAATATGTCTTAACCAATAAACATTCAAGCTGATTCAGTTAAAATTAGTAGCAATGAATGACTTTTTAACCTTTCGATTTAGCCGATAAATGAATTGTATTAAAAAGTCACTAAACTTCCTTATGAGTTGAAATCAAACGTCTTTTCCTCATTTACAAAGTTTGCTAACTCTTTTTTTTCTATCTCGGATCAAGCAGAAATCGTGTTTCACTGATTCCAGATGGCTGACGCTATTACAGCATTGTATATTGTTAGGAAAATGGAAAGTCGCTTCCCAGCTATGTTAGTCTTATGGTTGGGAAGAGAGTTCTACAGGGGTAAGTATGGGATGACTGGCAGCATCCAGGCCTGGACCCCTGACCTTGACGACTTTGGCGACGAAATATGATATCTCAAAGGTGCTGGAATTTTCACGATATCTCTATTAGGAGAGGAGATACGCTTGAATGTACTAGATGGTTCCATGTGACGTCACGGTCTGCCGGGGGAGACTATATAAGGAATGCGCTTGGATGACGAAGTGAATGAATGTTGATCGACTTTGAACGTGTTGGAGTGCGAACGTCTTTGGAATCTCTCTTTGGAATTCTATCCGCTGTGCGAGCTAGTCAGCTGTTAGACGCCGAGCGCTATTGAGCAGTAGAGTGTTGATGACTGGAACGAATTTGGAGTTTCTTCTGCAGTGCAAGCTAGAAAGCTGGTGAGCTGATCGCTATTGAAAGTGTTGTTATCGTCGTTATTAGTGATTTGCTGACTGTTTCTGTTGCTAAATCTTAAAGTATTGAACTGTTATTGCCTATTAATTGTTACCTGTTTACGTTGCTAACCTGTGCAAGATCCATTATTTCCTGTTACCTGCGCTTCGCGTTTTCCTGAATATTTGTGAATAAACCTTCATTCTCCATTATCCTGCGTGTTGGACTGTTTACACCATACACCCATAAAACGATTTTTGTAACAATATATATATATATAAGATTTTATTTAAAATTGATGAATTGTTCAAATAATGACTTTTTAGCATAGAATTTGATTCTTGATATGTTTTGTTTACTTTATTTCTGTATGATTATATACAAGTTATATTTGGATTTATATTATATATATATATATATATAAACAAAAGAAAACAAAATCATGTCAAAAATGAAAACCAAAATAACAAATATATATACACTTGGTGACCATTTTGGTGACTTTGGAAACAAAACGTAGGATCTCAAAAGTACTAGAATTTTCTTGATATCTCTATTGGTGCCGAGATTCGGTTTTATCCAGATGATTTCATGTGACGTCACGGCCTGTCGTGGAGATTATAAATAGACCGTGTTCGGATCATAGAGCAGAACTTGATAATCTTCGAACGTGCTGAATCGTCTTTGGACTTCGAACGAATTGATTGACTGGGATCGTCTTTTGAGTTTTATTCGATTGCGAGCTAGTAAACTGTTAGACGCCCAGCGATGTTGCTGTTCTTATTAGTGAATTGCTGTCTGTTTGTTTTGCTAATCTGTGCGAGTGCTGTTTTTCCTGTTACCTGCGATTCCTGTTTTCCGGCACATCCGAGAATAAAGTGGCATTCTCCGTTATCCTACTTGTTGGACTGTTTTAATCGTACACACACCAGGACGAATTTTGTAACAATATAAAAAGTAATCGTGCTGAACAGAGCCAGTGGAAAAAATCAACGAATCTGTAGATATCATTCCACATTCGTCCCATTAACAAATACCATTTTGAAATTGCAAATTGCATAATTTTATTCGAAAGCTTAACTTTTTCTAAATATTTTAAATTAGTAAGCATATGTGTTCTTTAAATAATTTAGAAGATATAGTCAAAATCCTTCTCCATACATATAGGTATATGGTAAATGACATTTTATTTTTACTTTAAATACCTTTATCTCAAAACACATTCAGCTTAGAGTTACAAATTTCTACGGGACGTATGGCAATCCTAAATATGGAAGAAACGAATACTCAAAAGTACTTTTTTGTAAAATTTATGTTGAAAACATAATTCATGTGAGTTTATGATACAATTTTAGGAGTGTCTCAAAAAAGTGATGCTAGGCATTTATGGGTTAAACGTCCCACAGATTCTGAAGTTTTATATGATCAAAACAATATATATGGATAGATCTGCAGAACACATTCAGCTTAGAGGTACAAATTTCTACGAGACGTATGGCATCCTAAGTATAGAAGAAAGGAATACTCAAAAGTACTTTTTCGTAAAATTTATGTTGAAAAAAAATTCTTGTGAATTTTTGATACAATTTTAGGAGTGTCTCTAAAAAGTGACGCTAGGCATTTATGGGTTAAACGTCCCACAGATTCTCAAGTTTTATAAGGTCAAACCAATATATATGGATAGATTTGTAGAACACTTCCAGCTTTAAGATACAAATTTCTGCCATCGAATACTGGGTTAAAACCCACACTCCCCTTTCCGTGCCCTATCGGCGCCGCTAGACAACATTTTATTATATTAGTATAGATTATTCTTCATTCAGTTGGTTGTTGTTCGGGGCAGAACATTAATGTGATTAATATTAGCTCCCCCCGTAGCAATCGATTTCTTGTGAACTTCGGCAAAGAGCCTCATTTCCGCTCATCTGTCAAACAAGGAATGCTATAGGAGAATGTCAAGCATTTGGATTCATTTGCCGATATTTATTTAAAAAAATACACTTACATAAATCCTTAATATTCGTTTTGTTTCTCAAAGAATTATTATTAAGCAGTGTATCTATTTGAAATAATTGGCAAAACCAAAGAACAAGTCCTGCAACCACAGCATTGATTTCAACAGTTTTTTTTTTTCATATGAAATCTTATGACCCCCTAAATACGTCATCAATGGCCACCTGTCACCCACCACCGCCCTTCATTTCCTAAAGAAATTGTACACACGCTACTTCATTGTATATTCTCTACGGGAAAATACTTCGAACAAGTCTCTTATACACACCCACTGAACCGATTTTGCCAGTTTGTGTTTTATTTGAAAGCTGAGGACCCCTAGATACGTCTCAATGGTAGCCTGTCAACCGCCACTCTCCATTGACCATCTCCATCCAATGGCAAAACGCTACTTCATTGTACATTTCTACGGGGAAATTCCGTCAAAGTCCCTCATCCACACACACAACCACTCTACAGATTTTGCCAATTTGTATCTTATATGAAAGATCATTAGCCCTAGATACCTCATCAGTGGTCCTACCCCCCACCAGAGCCCTACTTTTTTCAGAGATATCGCAAAATAAAACTTTGGCAGAATCCCTCTGCCTCAACACCTGATCGATGTTTCAATTTATTTCGTCGCGTTGTAAGTATAACCACGGATTATTAATATTACCAGAAAAGAGCTGCTCGCCGAAGACGGCTAGTTTTTTTTAACAGAATTCCAATTTAGAATCTTTAACGCATAGAGTTTAATCATACGTATAGTCAAAGACAATTCAAATTGAAATTTCGTAGAATGCTACGAGCTGTCCATCGCTGTGAATGCTAGAACTAGATAAATTGCGATATAGGAATTAATTAATCGTCCTTTTAATACAAATAAGAGTAATAACGCGTAAAAAGTGTCTTCACGCATCTTAGGAGTAGATAAATTGCTATGTGAAATTAAACAAACTTCTCTTTTAGATGCACAAATCTATTTCATTAAATACCGAATATTTTAACTGGTGAAACGCCTTTTGGTACTCTGGTGGTAAAGTCTCGGCTTCGAAGCAGGAGGGTTCCAGGATCGAAACCCGCTCCTAACTAAGATCGACTGTGCATATGGGCCAGGTGCCGGTTAAATTTCATATCCGGTATGAAATGTCCTCTAGTGGAGGGCGAAAGTTTGAAGAGTGGGGGTGCCGTCTCAGATGTCGTCCTCAACATCTGACCATAGTTCAAAATACAGAGTTCCCCCCAAAAATAAAACGTTTTTGCTTAATAAAACTAACATTTAAATCAATTAAACTTTAAAGAGTGAGAAAATGAATAATTATTTAAAACAGTAAAAAAAACCAGAGATTATATAATTTATTTTATAAAGAGTATTTATGAAATTTCTTAAAAATGGTTATTGGATAGTTATTTCTCATGAAAATTAACATAAATACAAAAAAGCTGTCTAAAAAAATGACGGTAGGCTGTCTTTTCAAACAGCCGCTGATGTTAAAGACGTAGGACTACTTTACTCGCGTGACTCTTTTGTTTCTCGAAGTTCCTCGTAAGTTTTTAAGTTTAAGTAATTTTTTTTTGTAACTTCTGTTGTTACCCTTTATTTCTAAAATAAGACATTAGTTATGTTTTTATCATTTGTAGTTACCGAGATATACAGGATCTCCCATACCAAGTTTTGTGGCATTTTGGCGTGTGAATCAATTTCCTTCCTGAGACCCCAATGGGAGGAA
>BGPR01007820.1:51390-68359 GCA_013235015.1 Araneus ventricosus | reverse complement strand
TGGATGAGTGCTCAATTATTATCCTCTACGATGTGATTGTTCTCATCACATATGAAGCGCATTAGGAGTCGAATTCGGGTTCTTGATAAGTTGTTCGTGAGAATGTTTTTCAACCACTGTAATTTAAGTGACACTGTTGGAGTTTGGAAATGCCATTAAAGGATAAAGCGACATTTTGTGGCATAGTGCATTGGATCTCCTTTTTCTCCGCACGTGCAGTTGTCATGTGTTCGAAGATTGAAGCGATGAAGGTATGAAGGGAAAGGCCCGTGTCCTGTAGATTGCAATAGGACAGGGGTTCCCAACATTTTTTTTCTCGCGTACTCCTTGATTAGTCTTTTTATTTTCGTGTACCTCCTATTGTCGTAGCCCCCCCCCCTCCAACCATCCGTTTATGCAAAGAAGTTTTTAACAATAATCTTAATTGCCTAGGTGGGCTTCAAAGTCAAATGGCTGGAATTTATAACATTTGCAGGACTTATTTTTGATTTTACGTTTTTTTCCATTTTCAGAACAATATTAGTTCAACGTCAAAACAAATGAAATCAGTATTGTAATAATTTCGCATTCATTAACTTATAAGGATAGCTAAAGCTCTTTTTTTCTTATGTTGAGGGTAGGTTTGGGACTTGCACAACTTTCACTTTTACTTTTTACACGAACTTGGGGAAATAAAATTCTGTAACATTTTTAATCCCTTATATTTTCATGTGTCCGCCATTACCGACTTTGAGTTCGTGTACCCCAACTGGTCCTTCGCGTACTCCCAGGGGTACGCGTACCACAGGTTTGGAACCTTTGCAATAGGACATTGATTGTTTGCAGATAATGGGCTATTTAGTTGTTTCTAAAACTTCAGTGAACATAAGTAATGATAACGTGTGTCAATTAGCAATTACTCTTCTGCAGTCTTTCTTTAGTTTAAGTACATTAATGTCACACTTTAAAACTACGCGAGAGCTCTTTTGGGATGTACCTCGAAATTTTGACCTTTGATCAGATGACGGCGACGATGACACCTGAACCGTCGTCCCCCTTCTACAGCCCTTTATATCAAACCAGCGGGAAGACGTTCGCTTCCAACTAGGGCTGCCATATCAAAATAGCAAAATAAGACCAAACCTTCTTATAAATTGACAAATTGATTGAAAACGTCATTTGCTATTAGAAAAATAGCTATCCTTCATGAAAACGAATCCCACTTGATAGGCATATGTTCAATGTTCTATTTTTAAACTAAAATTTAAGTGAGAGAAATTTAAAACATCTATGTTCTATTCTGGAACTATTTCATTCGACAGCTCATTATATATCATTTGAAATGTGTAATATCAAAAATTTATTAAAAAACAATAGAATAAGTAATTAAAAATTGTTCTAAAAGTCATTAACGAAAATAAAGCCAAAAAGGAATTTAAGGCCAAATGAAAATTCCTAAGGCCAAGGGCTTTGAAAAAAGACCAGATTTCCAGAATTTGGCCTTAAAAGGGCCAATATGGCAACCCTGCTTCCAACAGATTTAACACGAATGGGATCAGTGCACACGGTGGACCATGCCAACAGACTTCAACATGTACGCGGCCTTTCATAAAGATAAGTACTGCATTACCGCCACGAGAAAAACCCTAGACACCAGACATGCCTGTGGCGGGCGTTATGGAAACGGGATATTCCACTGCATTTTGGGGGTGATGTTATGGAAACGGGATATTCCACTGCATTTTGGGGGTGAAGGAAAGGGGCTTTATTTCCTTTGGCGCAGATAGAACCCACGGAAGTCTCGTTTCGCTTTGTACTACGGTCGGAAACGATTTCCAGCCTTACGAAGTGTGCGTAGTTCGCCAAATGTTGCGGTTGTTTTTATACCCGTTTACCTCCTTTCTTAGACTCGTCTACTTGCGGCAACCCTGTCCAGGTTTTATCTCCTGGCGGTAGGACAGTAGGGTAGAGTTCGGTAAATCAGGGTAGTAGGGTAAAAACGGACGTATAGTGACTCTTCCACACATATACGTTTCCGTACGAGTCATAAAACTGCCCATCAATGCTGTTTTGACACACGGTTTTGCGACTGATAAGAACAAGTTTCAGAAGTGTTTGCAACACTTTAAACATTATCTTCAATCGTGACATTTGGCGAAATTTGAGATACTCTTTAATAAAATTTGGATCTATTTGGATAATTTCCACATTATGTGTTTTATTAGAAATAAATTACTGCTAAAAGAAATTAGATATATATGTAAAGTCGAAAATCTAGGGATGATATTTCTTCTCATATATAATACTAGCAGGATGCAAGGCGTTGCTCGGTCTTTTTAGCATCAAAACTTTACGGGTGACTAGAAATGGAACTATGTTATATAAAAACATACTATTTATAAAAGACTGAAAAATATTTCCAAATGTAGAATTTTGCAAACAATACAAGTTTTTTTTTAAATTTTTCTTAGACGAAATGTCTAAAAGGAAAGAAACCCGAATTATAACAACTTCGATTTATTAAAATGGTACAGAGTGAGTAACAAGTGAGAGAAATATATAAAAATTTCACCTAACTGATCATTTGCTGCAATGAAATTCTGTGAAAGATATTAGATAAATTCAAAGTTTAATTTTCTTCTAGATGCATCATTGAATGGTAAAAGAAATCTTTTGTTGGCAGCAAAAAATACTAACCAAAAATTCGAACTATACAATAATTCACGCATGTAGTATATGTTTTTAATGAATTAAAAAAATTATGTAAGATAATTCATTGAATTTTTAGTTTAGTTTATATTTACGTTTCGTTTTGAAGCAATACGAGGGTTATTTTGGGATGGACCTCATAATTCTGAACCGAGGTCAGATGACGAGGACGACATCTAAGCTGGCACCCGTCTCCAAACTTCCACGCCACACCAACGGATTCATTAAAACTCACCATAAATCAGACGATAGAAACATACTTTAAGAGTGCACATTCCCCGTATATTTTTAAAAGATAAGATCTGATGAATTTTTCCTTCTCTTTCCATATTTAAAATACTATGTAATTATTTTCAACTTCAAGCAACTGAATTTAGATTATCGGTTCCTTTATTAAAGAAATTAATTTAGAGGGTTATGTTATTGCACGAGAAATCATCAAATTAGGAAAGCTTGGAAACAAAAACCTTTTCTTCGCATAAGTGAAAAGTTATGTTTAAGTGATTGAACATTTACTTTTGTATTAGTTACTTTCAATCATAAATCATGAAAATTTAAATCTTCAATAGTTTGTTATAGAAATATGTGACCATGTTTACTAACATAAAATAAATCATTTCACACCTATACAAAATATATTATATTGTTGGATAAAAAAAACATGCATGACACTGCTTTGTAATAGCTATACTTTTTTCCTTTAAACTGGCAAGAAATAATTTTATAATCCTTAAATTTGTCGGAGTATTTAAAAAAATGCAAGGTTATAATTTACATTTCATAAAAAATAATTTAAATTCTTTTCTACAACAAGATTTAAATCTTTTTCTACAAACTTCATTTTTAAAATAGCATGTTAAAGGTACTAGGAAATAAAGTATAAATATACCACTTAAAATAGAATATTTGCACTTTATGAGCCATTACAGTTTAGCATGTTTTCAATTATTAAAATCTGAGCTGTTGGTGATTGTAATAATAAACTGAAATTCATCTTATCTACATGTAATAAAATATTTATTGAAACTTATAATTCTCAGGTTTTGTCTTATATTTCCAAAATTTCGAATATATATACTTTTCTTAAAACTATTTATCAGGAGAAGAAATACAATTCCTTTTCTTCTTTCACTCAGAATTATAGTGTGTGACTTGTTCGCATTTTTAAACATATTGAAAATTGCAATGCTGATTATTATTTAAATAATTAATAGCTTATAGAGAAGAAATAATAAATCAGATAATGGGAAAAAGTTACGTACAATCAAAACTCCATAGTCATTTTAAACCGATTAGGTAATCCACTTCAAATGCTAACTTTTTACTTATGAAAAGAACATAGATGTATTTGTGTGGAAAATGCTTCTTTCCTTAATTTTCATAAAAATTACGGAAAAAACTATTTAAATTAAGAATTTCTATACCTTTAGGCTGTCAGATCATATTTCATTAATATATTAACTAATTCAGTAAACTTCACACAGAAATATTTAAGAGACACTGAAACGCAATCACTATTAAGTCCAGAGAAAGTTTCTCTTTTTTCGGTCTGCTTGCCAAACATACTTGCCAAGAGCCAGAAGTTCTAGCAAATCTACACTAACCCCTCTTGTGGGATGAGCTACAGAAGATTTATTACACGTTAATGAGTTGCACGGAAACGTATATGTACGCAAATGGCATACAATTAAACCGGATACCCTTGATTCTACCGCTATTATTTTTCCAATCTACCAGACAGATACTGAATTACACTCTTCTAGTCAAGAAAAAGGAACAGCCATAGTGGAATGTTATAGCTGTCGAATTCACTGCATCTGCGAAGGTTTATTTGTTTTAAGACGTCAACTCTCTAATGTCAGTTTGATTTTAAGCTACCCTTATTTAAAAATCATTACAATTATAAAAACTATATTTAGTACAGCTTATTATAGGTTTACTAAGGATTTATACCCTATCAAACAATGAGAATTTACTTCAATAATAAAAATACAAAAATAATAGCAGAAAACGATAAGAAGTAAGAATCCGGTGGATGACTTCATCAGAGGCCATTCATCCATGTAGATTTGAAAATGGAATATGTTTTCTGTAGAGGAAAAAGACTTTAAGGTCTGATATTTAATATTCTCTAAGGCCTGAACCCATTCCGGAATATATTGGAAAGAAAAACATTTATCCACAAAGAAGAAATTAAAAACAGTCTTTTAAAAAAAGTATGAAAAGAAAGGCTTAAAATCTTACCTCTTACAAAAGTTGCGGAACAAAAGAAAGGACGCCGTACCAAGCATGCGATACAATGTAAGCAAAGTAAATAGGTGCGCGCACCTATCTCCATCTAGTGAGGGAAACACTAATTTCATACACTTGAAAATTTTTTTGTATATTTTTCATAAAGATTTTTTTGAAGGTTTTTATTTTATTTTTAATTTTTTATAAATTTTTGTTGCTTTTATGCATTTTTTTCATCCGTACGATTATTATAATATCTGGTTTTATTTCAATTTAATAGCTAGCCAAACCGACTCCTATAAACATGGTTCTTCAAAAGAATTTGGCTCTCTAAAGAAATTTTAATCGTTGTACTGCTGATCTTTGGCTCTTTTGACTAATGAGTTAGTAGACCACTGTGCTAGGTTAAGTGAAATTAGATCCACCACTTCAGTAAATTGACCTTTGAATTAAGAAATATTCCTTTTCCTGATTTATTTTAATTAAACTGGTCCGATTCGTAATTACATACCGAATCAATGTATGAACAAAATGGTTATCTGAAGATTTAATAAACCGGAAATGATGTTTTAAATAGATACTTATAGGTTTGAGAGTTACGTGTAATAATAACAATGAATAAAATAGTGAAAATGTGTGTCTTCTTTTGACTTCACATTGCACCTGTGTGCCATTTCTATACATGTCCGTAAAAAAATAATTTCTTAAACACACACGGCAAAATTGATCACATTATTAATTGGAACTTAAGTATTAACACCTTAATACCAGCTGTGAAATAATACGCATTAGATGACCTTTTGCACACTTTCACGGTGGGACATTAAGAAAATTCATCAGGATTATCACATCTATATTTTTTAGATATATTTCTAAGTGTTTATTTACGGCAGTCTAAATAAAGAGCAGAAGTGCTTAACTTCTCAAAATCGATACATATTTCCAAGAGTAAGTTGCAACGTATGTAGTCTTACTGACCACATACCTGTTTAGCCATACAATTTAACCATTTACATGGTTAAATTGTAGGGTAATTTAATTAAAGATGAATTATCATTAAAATTCGGTTTGCAAAAATATATCTGACATTTTCAATGAATATAACTGCTTTATTTACTACATTCTAGAACTCATACGAATTAGACCACTTGAATAAAGAGTTTAACATTTCTGTATTTGACGGAAAATTGTATCCCTTAAAAGTATTTATTTACAAAATTCTCACAAATAGTAACTTATTTGATAAAGCGCTATTTTAAAATAGGGTTTAAGTCAAGTTAAAATATCGATTTTTTACCACATTTTAGGTCTAAGAAAGAAGAATTGCTTATCCCAGATGGAGAAGCTCAGTTAGAGGTAAGCTGATTTTGTTGTTGAAATTCAAAGTGGTAATATTTATAGGGTGACAATTATTAAGCTAGACGAAAAAACCCTTGATTACTTTTGAGCCATTGGCGAGATTCAGTTGGAACTTGGCGGTTGAATGCAGGCATGTTGGGATTTTTTTTGAGCATGCGCACTCTTATTGTTGTTGTCAGGGCTTCCATATTGGCCTTCTTAAGGCCAAATTCTGGAAATTTGGCCTTTTTCCAAAGCCCTTGGCCTTGGGAATTTTCATTTGGCCTTAAATTCATTTTTGGCCTTATTTTTGATTATGACTTTTAGAACGATTCTTAATATATGATTTAACTATTTATTAATATACTTTTAATATGACACTTTTCAAACGAGCCACAATGAGCTGCCAAAGTAGTTCCTCTATTAGAAAAGATTCCGTCCCCTTTCTTCAAACTGTATTAGTCAGAATGCTTCTAGCGAAAGCTATGTTTGCCTCTGCACAGCATATAAAAACCACTTTCTCGTTGTTTTTTTCCCTCGTTTCTTTTCATGGTCAAATTCTTTTACGAAAAGTTCCACACAAAACCGTAAAATATTTTGATACTACTAAGAAATGAACTTTATTTTGCAAAGTCATGTATGTATGCAGATGTTTTTGTTTTTTAATTCACTAAAATTTTGGTTTAATAAAAGAGTATTATACATGTGTCAATCTAGTGGGATTTCTTTTCAGGAAGGATAGTCTTTTTCTAATAACAAATAAGGGGAAAATGAGCGCTTAAATCAAACTTTCAAATCTGGCCTTTCTTGGCCTTATTTTAAAGACGGTCTGGCCTTATTTTGCTATTATGTTCTGGCAACCCTGGTTGTTGTTCATTTTTCGTTGAAAATGACGAAATACAGCGTTTCTGAGCGTATATCGATCGTCAAGGCGTATTATTCGAGCAATGACAGCCCGATTGAGGCTCAAAGAAAATTTGCGACCGAGTACAAGCTGAAGACAACCGGTCTAAGTGTTATAACAATCAAGAATGTGATTGGAAAGTTCGAGAGAACTGGTAGTGTCGATGTCCCGACACTTCAGCGATTTTTGCAGAATTTTGCTCTTCGTCTGCGCCACGTCATAGCCATTGATGGCAGGCATATCGAACATGTCATAAACTAAATCCGAATATCTGTAGCTACTTTTAAAATTTGAATAAAATTTTTGAATTCAGTAGTTTTTGAAAATTTTATTTTTTATTTCATGTAGCTTAATAAATGTCACCCTGTAATATTCCTTTTTGTTGTTGTTGTTGTTATTATAACGATGAAATAATTTAATTATACACTGTAAAAAATATCCGTTTTTTTCCCGGACTTTTTCCGTATATTTGACGGTTTAAAGCTGTTTTGTTAACAAAACGGTTTTTCACCGTTTTCCGCTCCAGCCATAAACGGTTTAAAACCGTCAGTTCAAATTCTATTTTTCGTCATACGGTATTGCTTTCCGTACAATAACTTTGCCTTTTCTTAAATGTAATTTTATTGCATTCATTTCATGTTTTTAATAAGGTTCCATCTCCGCTGTTGTTTACACATGTTGCAGTAACCTGTTGTCACTCATGGAAGCTAACTTTAAAACACGTGTTCTGGCAATAGTTGATTTTTACACCACTAGGTGGCGCCACTAGAGCTATAGTGACTTTAAAACTCAAATAGATTATTTTTACTTCTTTTTATGAAGTCTCCGGTGATCTAGTGGTTAGAGCGACTATCTTTTATTTCTAAGAACGCGGTTTCGATCCCCGGCTCGGAGGAGTTAGAAGTTTTGTCACCATCTTGCATCGAAATTGTCCAAGTAAGTTCAATTAAAAATTATATTAATTAAACTAATTGAAATTAATAATTAAGCATTGATTAATTAATATTCCTAATTGATAATACACATCAGCACATTTCAACTCAACTCGAACAGAAGGAGAAAACAACTCAACTCAGTCGATGACGTCACTTACTTCGATGACTTAATTTTTACGGAGAAAACTTGATTTCACACGGTAAAAAACCGTTGTGCCTACGGATTTACTTCGTAACTTTTACGGTTACAACCAACCCAGCTGCCAGTTTAAAACAGTAAATTTTACGGGATTTTTTTTACAGTGTAGTACTTCAGAATTATTTTCCAATTCAGTTTAATTTTTGACTAGAAGTAATTAGTTCAAAAGAACATGCTGTCTTATTAAAAACATTTTGATGTATGTGTTCATGTATCATGCTTTCAGCAATGCTCGAGAGGCTAATTTTCTCCTTTTATGTTAATATAAAAAAAGAGATGTCTTCAATACATGAGTTTTGCTTACATTCATATTGTTATATCAATGCTTTCCGCCTATTGAGAATGAACAGTGACGCAGTGCTTTTGAGATTTTTCTCGAAATTAAAGAGTGGTGAGGAACAGGGGACCATTCATGGCGCATTTAGGGGTCATGAGTTTTTATATGAAATAAAAATTAGCGAAATCGGTCCAGTGGTTTGGGCTGGTGGACTCGATCTTTGGTTTTTGCCAATTATTTTAAACTAGAAAATCACCCATCATGATTTGTCGGGTGCAAATTTCCTCTTCATTCGAGAGATTTCCCGTCAAATTTGACGTGTTTAAATAGATATAGAGAAATGTTTAACATTGATTGAAAACAAATAAAATAAACATATGTTTTATGACAGGAAATATTTTTTTATTTAAATATTAATAACAAATTTCTTTATTCAAAAGACCTCTCGGTAAACAACATTCTGTGTGATGTATTTTTCGTTGTTTAACAATTTTGCTTTGAAAACAGCTTACAATAAAAATATTTATCAGAATATAAGTAAAAATCGGTATTCAATTCAAAATTTCAAACTCCGCATGTTTTTTGATTAAAAGATTCAGAATTTTCTTTCGAATTGTACGAAACTGACAGAATACTTGACAATACGTAAAAGAAACATTGCATTAAAATTTGAATTCAAAAATTTGAATATTACGGGAAATATGTAGACGTGAATTTGTAGTAAATAATGTTTTACTGCGCATACGCAAAATGTAGTTCTATATACTGTCAACAGATGGCGCCATCAAAAGCTGCTCTAAATAAAGCATAATAAAGGCACAGTTCGTGTCCGCGCCGTAGTTTTTTCGTGAAAACGTCGGGATAAAATCGTAAAACAAGTATTTCGTATTAATATGTAATTTAATTATTAATCTCTTTGATACAATATTTACACAGAGTAGTATAATGGTTATAGAATAGATAAATCATAAGTTTATCGCATGTAGCAAGGGTCTATGGTAGCTTGTGATTTATCTATTCTATAACCATTATACTACTCTGTGTAAATATTGTATCAAAGAGATTGATAATTAAACTACATATTAATACGAAATACTTGTTTTATGATTTTATACCGACGTTTTTAAGAAAACTCTACGGCACAGACCCGAATTGCGCCTTTCTTATGTTTTTTAGTCACTCCAAGAGTCAAAATGCCAAAAGAAATAAAAGCATCTAACGATATTTTGCCCTCCTATCCATAGCCTTTTTATTTCCGATATATCAGCTCCGAAGAATAACTACACATAAAATATTAGCACTCTGAGTCACAGAAGACCTCCTCGCAAATATCTGATCCTATTACGGAGGGCCTGACCTTCTTCTGCTATTGATCTATCGGATCGAAAGCACTTGCCAGATATGTCCGATGACAATGATAGAAGACCCGATACATTATCCTACTCAACGTTCGTTTTCTTTGATCCACGCTTGGGTAAATCAGAGGGAAGTCAATTCCATCAGCTCTTCCCTCTCTACATTCCTTTGTTTCTCTAATAATAATAAAAAACAATGTGTGTCTCATCCATACAAGCTCGTAGCTCAAGTGAAGTTTCTATCACAGACGCTGCCAGCTATGAAACAATTTCACACGCATTTATTTCATGTTTGTAATTGACTTTCAACTTGTTTCTTGATGCACTAGAATTCTGCAATTTCGTACTATCATGTGTTCTAGAAGACAAAAACATATTTTAACACTTTCGGAACTTAATTATCAGTTAATCGATTGGTTTTATTGGAATTTGATTCCATGCGACAGGTGTCATCTCGCAAATATTTGCACAGACGTTTTTATCACAGACGCTGCCAGCTATGAAACAATTTTACACGCATTTATTTCATGTTTGTAATTGACTTTCAACTTGTTTCTTGATGCACTAGAATTCTGCAATTTCATACTATCGTGTGTTCTAGAAGACAAAACATATTTTAACACTTTCAGAACTTAATTATCTGTTAATAGATTAGTTTTATTGGAATTTTGATTCTATGTGACAAGTGTCATCTCGTAAATATTTGAGAAACAATTGATGATAATGCTGCATACTATTTATATAAAAAGCAAAAAATAATAAAAATTAAATTTTTTAAAGCATGTTTTTATTAGTGCATTGAAAAGTAGAAAAAAATTTGTCTGTCAAAAATGTGGAAGCGAAAACAAAATCACAATCGAAATGAGGCAAAAAATCTTTAGCATGAAGTCATAAATATCATAAGAAAAAACAGTGGCGAATCCAGGATTCGGGTCGTGGGGGGGGGGAGGGCTGTGAATACAAAAAATTTTATATCTTCGCATTTAATGTCAAACCTCAGGGCTTATGTAAACCAAAACACTTTAACTGTGCAGTCTTTCCACACTTTACAATAAGAATCGTAAAGAACATTACAATACCTTCGATAATTTAATTAAAAAATACGATGAAATAAATAGCTAAAAAATGTTTCCGACCGCGTCAACGCTACAAGTACAAGTGGAATGACTAGAAAAATAGGAAAATTTTCGAGCCTGTCAAGCCAGAAAGCAATGTTGTCACGATTTTATTATTATTTTTCAATGAAAATTAAGAACAAACAGCTGTAGTGATAAAATCAAGAATTTTGGTTTATCTCTGGGGGTAGGGCTGCAGCCCGATAGCCCTTCCCCTGGATTCGCCACTGAGAAAGAACATCCCTAAACATTCATCAAAAGATAAAAATGTAATGTGGTTAAAATTTCAATTTACTGTCTATTAGTGGAGTTGCAGAGTGTTTCTATTACCGACGCACGCTCTTCAGATTTTGCTCTCACTTCAATCTTTTCGATAAAAAAAATTATTTGCCCCTTTTTAGTACAAAGAGCATGTTTAAAAAACATAATTATTTTTTATTCCTTTTTTATTTGAATTTTGACACATTACTGTATGTAAAATTTGTGCTTTCAAATACCATATTGTATGATGCATAAAATTGTAAATACATGCATTTAAAAGTGGTTAGCAATCGTCAATATTCGTTTTTTTAAAAGGTTTAAACGTAAATATCAATTTACCATCAAAAATGCATTCTCATTGCACACTCAAGTCGAACTTTGAAAGCGGAGATAGTTCTGAATTTTCAGAGACTTCTAGATTCGTTTTCTTCTCATTTAAATATAACTTTTTTTTATTTAACCACGAACATTTTTAAATTATTATTTTGTAAGGAAGAGGATAAAAAAAGATTATTTTAATGAAATAAACAAGTTTTGAACATTTACTAAGAACACTCATCTGTACACTTTTCTGTGCGAGTCCTGACTGTTTTATTAAATTATTAATTGCATTAAAAGGCTTATTGGAAAGGATAAGAACACAAATTTATATGTTCACTGATTCTATGAAGCAAAAGTGATAAAAACTTCTTACTAGCTGTGAGAGAAAACGCCGAAAAGCATTATTATTATGAAATGACTGCTCCTAACTATTTAACGTTTTCTTTTTAAAACATCAAAAGAGGCAAGAGGCATTATTTCTGCTGCTGCAATGGCGAAGCTACCATTTTTGCCACCAGGGGGTAACTTGTAACATTCCGCCCTGCCGTTGCCGGGGCACACAAACCTCAAAATAAAAATAATAAATTCCAGAAAAAAAATTATTTATTTATTTAATGAAAATCACGTTACAGAGAAACTCCATTTACAGTGCTATAAACAACAAACACACAAAGAACGAAAGCTGCAATGAGTAAATAAAAAAATGTACTAGAAAATGAAAAGTTGAACATAGAGAATACACAAAATCATAAAAATTTTGCAAACGTATATATAATTAAAAACGGAAACACATAATCACAAAAACATTAAACACACTATGATTCTAAAAGTCGAATTTTTTTTAAAAAAATTAAAAGATCATTTCCAAAAGGCAAGGGTTAAAAAGTCAAAACACACAATCACCGAATCCTCTAAAAACACTCCAGGAGTTCAAAAGTTTAAAGACGAAAATACACACTAGAGATAAAAATAAATTGCAAGACGACGCCCAAAACAGAGTACAAAAATTAAAACCTGTAAAAAACATTTACAACCAGCGGGAGTGTTCTCCCCTAAACTTTCTCGTATACTTCCCCAAAAAGATGCCGTTTCTCCTTCCCCCGCGTGGCTAAAAAAATTCGAACCTACTGTCACCCAGAATCCAATGACTATCGGAAGGTTTTTCATTATACTGATTGAAAAATATCTAGGTAAAGAATCAAATTCAAAGTGATGCCTGCCGATTAAAACGCATATCTATCGCACACTGCTAGGTTTCACTCTTGCCGTCTCAAGGATAAACTGACGTAATTCGCTCCTTTCGCCTGCACAGAAGATTGCTTCTAATACGCATGCACGTGGAGATAACGGATTGGTTTCAATAGTAAATTATACAGACCGACAGACAGTCAACCCTTCGACGGATTTGGCCCAACATTTTATACGGGCCTACATTCATGACGATAAAACTGTGTACCAAATTTTATCCATCTAGCTATTCACGTTTTTGAGTTATAGTGTTCACATGATTTCGGATATAAAGACAGACAGACTTCCCGTTGACGGATTTTGTCCAAAATTTGATATAAACCTACAAATTATGTTTAAAGACCCCATACCAAATTTCATCCCCGTAGCTCTAATAGTTTTCGAGTTATCGTGTTCTCAGACACACAGACAGACATAATTCCAAAATTGTGTTTTTCGGACTCAGGGAGGTCTAAAACGTGGAGATTCGTCAAAATCTCGAGTTCGAATTTTTTGACGTTTACAGTACTTTCTCTTTGTATACTTCGTATACCAGAAAGTAAAAATGGTCGAATACATAAGAACATGGAAAGTAAAACGCAAAAAAATCTAAAAAGTTGTAAAAAGGCAAAATAAAACAAATCATGTATTTAAAAGCTGTAAACATTTCGATTTAAAAGTACCAAGAGACGTATTAAAAATGTCAAGTTCATCAGAGAACTTGTTAAAAGATTTATATAACGAGAACCTGTTAATATAATTAAATTTTGAATATACATTTGGAAAGGAACTTTGGTTCCTTAAAAATCTGGTGGGCACAGCGAAATCTATACAACTCAGTATTGTTACAAAAATCATTCTGGGGGTGTATTGTGTAAACAGTCCAACACGCAGGATAATGAAGAACGAAAGTTTATTCACAATGTGCAGAAAAACACATAGCACAGGTAATAGGAAACAATAGATCTTGCACAGATTAGCAACGTAAACAAACAGAAATGCACAGGTAATAATAGTTCAGTACTTCGAGATTTAGCAACACAAGCAGTCAGCAAATCACTAATAACAACAATAACAGCACTTTCAATAGCGCTCAGCTCACTGGCTTCCTAGCTCGAACTGCAGACGAAACTCCAAAGCCGTTCCAGTGGACCAACACTCACTGCTCCCTGATCCAAGACCGGACCTTATATACTCTCTCCGACAGGCCGTGACGTTACATGGAGTTTTCTCGCACATTCAAGCGTATTTTCTTTCCTAATAGAGATATCGAGAAAAGAGTCGCATTTTCTGGAATCATCGATTTGTCGCCAAGGTCAGGAGTCCAGGCCTGGCTGCTGCCAGTCATCCCATACTTACCCTGTAAAACTGTCTTCCCAACCATAAGATTAACATTGCTGGGGAGCGTCTTTCCATGTTCGTAACAGTATGTCACTACAATCGATCGAACCATTAATAACTTTGTAAAAGAAAAAAACGCAAGAAACATCTAGTCTGGAACACAAACTAGGCAATATATTTTATTGGCTAAAATATTTTATTGGTAAACTTAATTCTTTGTTTGACATTTATCTCCGCAGCTACATTACGAAATCGCGCGTCCACCAGTCGGTCCTTCACAAATCGGCAATTTGCCGACAAAAGGCGAAATTTACAAATTAATTACGTTATTTTCCTGTGTACACAACGATCGAGCTAGTACCGCTGCTCTTAGTTATAAAATTGTTTTCCTGCTTGTCTGTTTCTGCTGCTCTTTTCGTAGTGCCGCCACTCTTCAGCTACTCTACTCCGCTTCTGATCATGTGTCAGATATCTACTGAGAAAATTTCTGACAGAGTGTAATATTTGATAGTCTTATGTGTATTGGAGCAACATAAATTTCATGGAAAAGAAATCTTTCAAATGCGCATCTGAACATGAAAAATAAAATCCATTTATAAGTACAGTAAAACCTGTACTAAACGGAATCTAAAGGGACTAGAAAAAATTTCCGTTTTAAATAGGATTCCGTTTCATACAGCACTTATTAGTATATGAGGATTTCAAATATATCTACTAATAATTTAAATTAAATCAATTGTAATGAAAAATAGAAGCTAATATTAACAAGATACCATAAAAATATAAACAATTGTAATATAAGTCCAGATATTGACAAATTTCGAGATCTTGCCAAGCCACTCCCAAACAATTTCATTAATCTGTTCATTGCCTGGCTTTCACATTTTTCTTTTAGTTGATCCATTTCCATATAAACACAGTTCAGTTATTTCATTCGACTTAAGTATTTCGTAAAATTGAAATTTCCCAATTTTAAATTTTTTAATAATTTGCTTCTTGCTCAAATTATCTTTCTTTCCAATTATTTTCATTTTAGTATCAATATCCAAAACATTCTTTTTATGCTTTGCCATAACTAAAAAAATTCAGGCGATCGTGATCAGCGCTTAAAAGTAAATGACTAAAACCTAAACGACAACGATGAGTCAGTGCATTCAAAATGTGTGATATAATATCATTATTTGAAAAAACTCGTTTGCTCCACGGAATGGTTTTTTTTATTCATTTATTTATTGCCAAATGAAAAAAATTTTTTTGGAAAACTCTAGTGTTTTGGGCCGTTAGAACAGGTATTCTAATAATGGAATATTGTGAATTGTTCTTTAAAATTCTGTCCGTTTCCGCGTTAGACAGGTTCCGTTTTTATTTATTTATTTATTTTGCCAAATGAAAAAAAATTGGAAAACTCTAGTGTTTTGGGCCGTTAGAACAGGTATTCTAATAATGGAATATTGTGAATTGTTCTTTAAAATTCTGTCGGTTTCCGCGTTAGACAGGTTCCGTTTTTATTTATTTATTTATTTTGCCAAATGAAAAAAAATTGGAAAACTCTAGTGTTTTGGGCCGTTAGAACAGGTATTCTAATAACGAAATATTGTGAATTGTTCTTTAAAATTCTCTCCGTTTCCGCGTTAGACAGATTCCGTTTAAAGGCGGGGGTGTACTATGGATCTTCCTATATTTTTCGACGGGACTAAATATCTTTTCCGCTTAAGACAGGATTTCGTTTCTTACAGTGTCCGTTTTAAAGAGGTTTTACTGTATAAATAGGTAACTTTTCTCACATTAAGTTTCTATAGTGAATGTGTATAAAAATTTGGAAAGTGCATTTTAAGGTGTTTTATTTTAATAACCTTTTTCGATTTACTCGTATCGGACTCATTTTAAAAATTATAAACAGAAAATTTTCTATATTTATGAAAATATCAGAGAACGAAACCTTTTACAGTCTCAAATAGTTTTGTAAATACATCTTCTTTAAACTTTTGAATTAAATGACAGTGCTGGAATTTTTAACTTAGGACTACGTTCCTTCCATTGGGGTCTCAGGAAGGAATTTGATTCATACGCCAAAATGCCTCAAAAAACGTTGTTTGGCAGATCCTCTATATCTCAGTAACTACATATGTTAAAAACATAACTAATGTCTTATTTTAGAGGTAAAAGGTAACAACAAAAGTTACACAAAATTATTAAATTATGTATGTTACTTTTCAAATCATCGACCGATCCTACACAGAATTGTAACATATCCACGCACGATTGAACAATTCAAAACAAAAGAATTGACATTGTAATATATTTTATTAAGAAATAAAACAATTTTCATTGTAACCTTAGTTTCATTTTATTCCGCCAATTTTCCATACATTAGTATTTCAGAGAAACAAAGGAGAATTGAGAGTAACTTCGAGAAACAAAACAGAATTCAGAGTAACTAAGAGGATCCTAGAAGCTTCGAAAAACAAAAGAGTCACGCGAGTAAAGAAGTCCTACGCCTTTAACATCAGCGGCTGTTTGAAAAAGACAGCCTCCCGTCATCTTTTTAATAGTGTATTAAAGTAACACAAAAAGTGTTGATTAATATTTTTCAATTTTCCTTATGACAAAGCTGAACATTTATGGTAGTAATATCAGGGCTTTATTTCCTGTTTTCGTGAAGAAACTCAATCATAATTATTATTGACGTACGCTTTTATTTAACATTCATGTTTGTAAAGATGTTACTATTGACGTGCGCTTTTATTTAACTTTCATGTTTGTAAAGATGTTACTA
>BGPR01007820.1:33873-51380 GCA_013235015.1 Araneus ventricosus | reverse complement strand
TTAACTTTCATGTTTGTAAAGATGTTACTATTGACATGCGCTTTTATTTAACTTTCATGTTTGTAAAGATGAAATTTTGAACTCGATTTTTCACTCACTTCCTTGTATGCTAGATGTCTGGAATACGTATAATTGCTTATTCTTGCTGTCAACAAATTATTTCATTGTTTCATATCTTAATTATCAATTATCACTTAATTCTAATTTAATTTTGATTCCATACGAAAAGCGACATTTGGTGGTGAAGTTGGAAAGAATTGATTGTAATAATTGTGAAAAATGTTCTTTTAAAAAAAGCAGGGAATGATTAAAATAAAAAATACTTATATTAAAAAATAAGTTTTTATAAGTGTTCTAAAAATAAAAACCTTTTAATCAAAAAGCTGGAAATCAATAAAAGCGTGATATGCAGAAATAAATGCGGTACGGAAATTACGCCACAAAGAATATCCTAAGAAAGGAAATTCATAAATATGCATCAAAAATCAAAATATATTATGAATGCAATTAAAATTCAGATTATTCAAAATATTTATACGAGCGTCGCATAGTGTTATTTATTTATTTTCCTTTTTTCTTACCGCCAGATTTCTTATTAAAAAATGATTTTCTACTTTTTCGTACACTAATAAAAGCATGTTTCTTTCCAGCTTTTCTGTTTTCGTTTATCTTTTATTAGACGCTCAAGAGATCCGCGGTAAACTCTAATATTATCTTTATAACTCTTGTATTAATGTTTCCTTAAGAATGCACTGGAAAAAATTTAATACCTTTATACTTCAACAAGCGTAACATATCACATTTACAGGAGCTCCACAACTTATAACTGCACCGAAAATCTTTAAAACATAACTCGTAACACTAGGAAAGTCATCTAATACATCATATATCACAATTTAATCCACTGAACCCGTTTTTATTATATTTCTTTCAAAGAATAGAAAAAAACGAACTCTTACAGATATATAAAAACCATTTGTTCCTCGAAGAAAATGCCTGTTCCTCGAGGGCCATAAAAACTTCAGCTTATTGGCAAAAGCTGTCAGGAAAGGAAATAGATTTTTCAAGTTCCGCTTCTAGGAACTTGCCTAAATGATTTCAGTTCAGTTCTAGGGGAGAAATATCTCCCCAAATATAGTGATGGGGAGCTGCGGGATTTATTGGGAGTGTAGAGTAAGTCGAGGCGTTTCCGTTGACATAAATTGCTATACAAAAACACCGGCCATCCGTCACGTACGCAAAATAAAGCCCCGAAGCTTTCGCGAGGGAAAATTCATTTTTTTTCCGAAATTGATGAGGCAAATGCGTTATTTCTATTGAAAAAGTGTCAGGCTTGTCGTATATTGAGTCGTTACTGAAACAAAATGCACAGTCAACAATGGTCATAAGAAATGCGCGTTCTTCGTCGGGTTTTTCTTATTCGCTGTATTATTGATGTTTGTTTTGTGAGAATTTGAGATAAATGTTTCAAACATGTTAAAAGAAAGCTTAGAAAATAATTGGAAGAACCAGCTTGCAGTATTTACACCATTGTGATACACTTGCCTGTGCAGTATTTACACCATTGTGAAACAATTGCCTGTGCATTATTTACACCAATGTGATACATTTGTTTGTGCAGTATTTACACCATTGTGATACACTTGCCTGTGCAGTATTTACACCAATGTGATACATTTGTTTGTGCAGTATTTACACTATTGTGATACATTTGTTTGTGAATTTGTGTACACCATTGTGATACACTTGTTTGTGTATTTGTGCACACCATTGTGATACACTTGTTTATGTATTTGTGTACGCCATTGTGATGCACTTTTTTGTGCAGTATTTACATCATTGTGATACATTTGTTTGTGCAGTATTTACACCATTTTTGATTGATTGGAGTTTTGTGGCGCAAAAGCCAGGTCTGACCATTCTGCACCAAACACAACATAAAAAATAAAGACTTAATTTTAAAACAAACTTCAAAAAAGCAAACAAATGCAATAAGAAAACGAAAACAAGAAGAAACTAATCAAACAAGATGAAAAAGACCAATATCAGTAAGAACAGCAAAATAATTTAATACTTGGAGCATCTCCCAACAAGTCAGTCAAATGAGGACTCGAATTTTTAAAATATTTGATTCTAAAATTACTATAATTGGGACATTCACAAAAAATATGTTTTATGGATAAAATAGTGTCACATGAAGTGCACTTCGGCGGGGTTCACCCTTTAGCAGGTGATTACGTGTGAAATATGTGTCACCAGTTCTAAGTCTCGTTAATTTAACAGCTATGTTACCATGAAAATTAGCATGTTTAAAACCCTTAATTGACGGTTGTATGCAATGTAGTTGATTGTACACCTGATTGTCCCATTGGCTTTGCCATTTCTTATGGATGAAAGATTTTATAGTCTGATTTACATCGTTCAGAGGAACGGAAAAGTTTCCTTATGTCCTTTACATGTCTTCGTCCTGTCCACTCGCTCATTCTCTCTTATGCCTACATATCCTGGTATCCAACAAAAAATTATATCATGGCCATAAAGTTTTTAAAGTATAAATACGTTTAATACACTGAATAACAAAAGGGTGGCTATCCCTCGATGAATATAAAAGTGCTTCTGCAGAATTTTTCGAATCTATATATATAATCCATTTTTAATATCTTACAATTTTATAGTATGTAAAGCACCATTACACCATTGTGATACACTTGTTTGTGTATTTGTGTACACCATTGTGATACACTTGTTTGTGTATTTGTGTACACCATAGTGACATACTTGTTTGTGTATTTGTGTACACCATCGTGATACACTTGTTTGTGCAGTAGTTACACCATTGTTATACCGCTTTAGTAAGAGGGGACCGCGGTAATCTGGTGGTAAGGCCTCCGCTTCGGGGACAAAGGACTCCAGATTTGAAACTCGATTCCGCTGAACATCTGTCATGTATGCGGACCTGGTGCAAGCAAAATTTGTCTTCGAGGATCAAGCATCCTCTCGCTGGTGAGGTGTCGAATTTTGGAAAGGGAATTACCTGCTCAGGTGTCATCCTCGTCATCTGACCACGGTTCAAAACTACAAAGTCCGTCTCAAAATATCCCTAGTGTTGCTTCGAAATGGCACATCAATTTAACTACGATAAACTTTACTAATTTAAACAAATGAAGCGTGATTATAATTGCAGTTTACTTCGAATATTTTTCTCAACACCTTCCACTTTAATGATGCTGCTCTTACTTGCAGTTTCGTTTTTTAAAAAAATTCTACTTTTTAGTGCATTAATGAAATCATGATTTCAAAACTGTTTTATATTTTTATTATTAATCCACATAAAACTTCTCTAAACACCCATCCCCGCACATTTGTCATCCCCTCAACGGTCACTCTTGTTTGGTACTGCAATTTTTAGCCCATACACATAAAGTTAAAATAACCTCTACACTGTAAAAAATATCCGTTTTTTTCCCGGACTTTTTCCGTATATTTGACGGTTTAAAGCTGTTTTGTTAACAAAACGGTTTTCACCGTTTTCCGCTCCAGCCATAAACGGTTTAAAACCGTCAGTTCAAATTCTATTTTTCGTCATACGGTATTGCTTTCCGTACGATATCTTTCCCTTTTCTTAAATGTAATTTTATTGCATTCATTTCATGTTTTTAATAGGGTTCCATCTCCGCTGTTGTTTACACATGTTGCAGTAACCTGTTGTCACTCATGAAAGCTAACCTTAAAACACGTGTTCTGGCAATAGGAGATTTTTACACCACTAGGTGGCGCCTTAGAGCTATAGTGACTTTAAAACTCAAATAGATTATTTTTACTTCATCTTATGAAGTCACCGATGGTCTAGTGGGTAGAGCGACTGCCTTTTATTTCTAAGAACGCGGTTTCGAACCCCGGCTCGGAGGAGATAGAAGTTTTGTCACCATCTTGCATCGAAATCGTCCAAGTAAGTTCAATTAAAAATTATATTAATTAAACTAATTGAAATTAATAATTAAGCCTTGATTAATTAATATTCCTAATTGATAATACACATCAGCACATTTCAACTCAACTCGAACAGAAGTAGAAAAACAACTCAACTCAGTCGATGACGTCACTTACTTCGATGATTTAATTTTTACGGAGAAAACTTGATCTCATACGGTAAAAAACCGTTGTGACTACGGATTTACTTCGTAACTTTTACGGTTTTGCACAACCAACCCAGCTGCCAGTTTAAAACCGTAAATTTTACGGGATTTTTTTTACAGTGTAGGAACGCCACGTATACTCCTCTGAGCGGACGGGTTGGTCAATAAATGGTCAACTTCAATAAAATCTACTTCTTTCGCCTCTGATATAGGTTGTGACCATCAACTAATGAAACTTTGAGCTCGACAGATTTCAGCAAAAATTGATGATATTATTGTCCATTCCTCAACTTCTACCGATAAAACGAACAGAGTCGTCATAAATTATTGAACCCATTTCAAAAATTAATATAAAAACTAATAATGTTACAACTGCGTTTTTTTAAATTGAGAGAGCAAATAAAGTTTCTTTTTTTGGGATAGATGGCGCATCATTACGGCATTCTAAATTTGCTACAGCGAGAGATTTCTATTCGCAATGGTTACCGATCAGAAGCCGATGTGCGTTTTCTGGTTTCCTTTCCTTGTTTTTTCTTGAATATCTCGAAAACTATTTAGTTTTCGAATTACAGTTGATCCAACAAATTAAAGAGCGTCAAATTCCTTACAAATTCATCCTTTTATTTTTTCTTCTAACTTTTTTAGTTCTGCAGGTATTGGCTCTCAAAAATGGGAGATGTCCAATAATTTATGACCACTTAGACCACCGTAATGGCGCGTTACCAATCTGAAAAAAACTTTTTTTAAATGCGCTCTCATTTTTTAAAAAAAACCGTAGTTGTAACATTATTAGTTTTTTTATTAATTTTTGAAATGGGTCCACTAATTTTTAACCCCCTTAGTTTTTTCCCATTTTTTAAAAATAATTCAAGTTACCTACGCATATGCTGAAAGATCCAAACAAACAAAAATTATATCTTTTCTACAAAAACAAGACAAAACAAAGTTAGAAATCTTCGTAAAAAGTACTGTTACATCAATCGTTCTGTGCGTGTATGGTGTAAACAGTCCAACACGCAGGATAATGGAGAATGAAGGTTTATTCACAAATATGCAGGAAAACACGTAGAACAGGTAACAGGAAACAATAGATTTTGCACAGATTACCAACGTAAACAGACAACAATTTATAGGTAATAACAGTTCAGTACTTTGATATTTAGCAACACAAACAGTCAGCAAATCACTAATAACGAAAATAACAGCACTTTCAAAAGCGCTCAGCTCACCAGCTTTCTAGTTCGCACTGCAGAAGAAACTCCAAAGTCTTTCCAGTCGATCAACACTTACTAATCAATACCGTTCGGCGTCTAACAGCTTACTAGCTTCTCTCAGCGGATAAAACATCAAGAGGGGTTTAGCACTCCAAAGGAGATCTCAGTCGATCAACATTCACACACTCCGTGATCCAAGCGCACTCCTTATATAGTCTCCCCCGGCAGGCCGTGACGTCACATGGAATCATCTAGTACATTCAAGCGTATCTCCTCTCCTAATAGAGATATCGAAAAAATTCCAGCAACTTTGAGATCCTATATTTCGTCGCCAAACTCGCCAAGGTTAAGGGCCAGGCTTTGCTGCTGCCAATTACCCCATACTTAGCCGTGTAAAACTCTCTTCCCAACCATAAGACTAACATTGCTGGGAAATGACTTTCCATGTTCGTAACAGTACTTTTCTTGACATAATTCTTAAAATTCTCTTTATCAAAAATAATGAATTAGGGCTTTTCCTACAAATGGCAAATCCCTTATAACAGCCATTCCTCTGAGCATCAAACATTCTTTGGAACGGTGTGTGGTCGCTGTAGAGAGGTTTCACTGTACAACAATATATCAACACCCCATTGCTCACATTATTTTTATGAAGGCTGTTATTCGGCTATATGGCTCAGCCTGATGGCTAACAGTTTTAAATCAATCTTATTAACGTTTTTATGTTTGTGTTTGGCTTTCCTTTTTCTTTCAAAATAATGCTTATTAGATGATACTGATCTCCTTTGTCTTTTGTTGGGAAATTTCGGGCCAACAGAAGCTATATTTGGCGTAATGCAAGCTTCTTACAGAAAAGTTTCACAAATATTTTGAATCCATTTCGAATATAATCCTTAGCCCTTGATAAAGTGGAACTAGAATGGATTCCTTGTTTGTTTAATTTGATTCTCTCAGAGTTATTTTCTTAATTTTTTGCTTTCTTTGAATGATTTTGATTTCCATTGCGCATATGTTTTCTAAAGGCGTAGTAAAAGCTTATACGTGGTGTAAAAAAGCTTTTCATTTGCATCCAAATTCACACCGCAGACTCTCCAAACAGTATTAGAAATTTTTTCATTAATTGATTTCATAATTGAACCATCTTACAAATGATGCGCAGTCATTTAGGTTTGCCTTAATACAAGTTACTTTTTACAAAACCGAATCAGCAAAATGAGATTTCTGAAAGTTCTTCCGGTACAGACAACTCTTTGTATAAAATCACGAACATCTTTTGGAGTCCCAAAAACTTTATGTAAATAATTATAATTTGTACTTATTTCACGATGAAACTGCACATAATTTTAACTAGGAACTATTAAAATAAAAACTAAATAATTAAATAATAATAAATAATTAAAAATAAACTAAATAATAATAAATAACTAAACTATTTTAATTCAATTTCTTATGCTGAATTCAACATTAAGGTACATACGACTGTTAAACCTCGAACATTTTCGATTTTATGAAAAAAATTTATATTATTTCCCTGTCTTTTCTGAACAATATAAAACAATCCGCGATAAAAAATTCCTATGATTATGAAAGTTATGAAGGAAAATGTATCAACTCTTCAGCGTAAACATTGAATATGGCCATATCTTTAAAGCACTATATCTCAAAACGTGTTTTTTTTCTTTTGTTATTGCGCGCACGATATCTCAAGAACTATTGAATATTTTTAAATAAGATTTTTACTGAATATGTATTGTGCAATGTTCTACAAATTGAACCACGTTTTTGTACATATTTCTCCAAAGTAGTTTTTTTTTGGGGGGGAGGGGTCAAAAAGTTAACATTTTAACTATTTTTAACATTTTTGTTTTAAATTGGTA
This sequence comes from Araneus ventricosus, assembly GCA_013235015.1. Taxonomy (NCBI): domain Eukaryota; kingdom Metazoa; phylum Arthropoda; class Arachnida; order Araneae; family Araneidae; genus Araneus; species Araneus ventricosus. The sequence goes on along the minus strand of BGPR01007820.1, from coordinate 44,153 downwards.
TATAGAACAGAAATTAAATTTAAATGTTAATAAATTGAGGTGAAGTTTCTTAAACAGACTGCTTCGATTACTTAGATACCTAAAATATTGTGTTTAGATAAGTATTTTATCCGTAATCATGCGCGCAAGGTGACTATCTCATTTTTTCTCCAAAAGTTATACCCATATTTATTACTCTCTCAAATAAATACAAACCAATGTGAAGGTTCGGAAAATGTGCGTACTATAAGAGAAATGACAGATACTTTTCTAGGAAAAAAAGCGAGTTTGTGAATTGCATTGTTTCAGAGATATAATGTATCGAATTTGACAGTTTTCCGCCATTTTTCCGAGGTTTAAGAGTCGTATGTCCCCTTAAAAGATTTCACAGTGATTCTTTATAAAGTGCAGAAATTTAAGTTTAACACCAAGTAGTAAATCTGAAGAAACAACCACAGTTTCAAATGCGACAGCAATTTGCTAATTCGTCACCAGACTTGATCACTGTTGCCGAAATAAAGTAGTACCTCTCAGAAAAACATTCCTCAACGCACCATCCAAACTAGCAGGATCTTTTCTTCATGCTTGCCTGAACAACCAACGGAAGAAACTTTCAAAGAAAAATCCGTAAACTGACTTCCGAAACTCTTCTGAAAATAGACAGCATAAAAATAAAAAGAAAACGAAAAGAATTCACCCTATCAACAAGTAAATGTCTCCTACGCTTTAAAAGCAAAGGCTCTTATTTTTGTGTTTCAACATGTCCTCAGGGACGGGAGTGGGTGGAGAAGGGGGGGTGCCATTCACCTCCCCCCCTCTCTCTCTCATCAATAGCGGACGCGGAGTAACTGGATAAAGAAGAACAAAGAGAAAAAGGAACTGTAAGGGACTCCCCCTGTGGGTATGTCCGTCGATGGGCTTCGCATTTCTTTGAGATTAGAATCGCCATCCTCCCAGCGAGCCTTAAAGGTTTCTTTTTATTAGTAGTATTCTTCGGTTTTTCTTCTTTGGAGCTTAGATTCATACATACATAACCCACGCCGACCGACTCACCCAAAGGGTTTAGAGTCAGCAAGGGTCGACGGGGAGGAGCCAGACCAGTCATGAAAGAAAAAAGTTACAATATTTGGAAGGTATCGATTACAGAGCTACGTGCAAAAAAATACAATCAAAAATACACAGAAACACAGACAAAAACATACATAAACACATACAACACAAAAGCACCAACGGTGCTTCAAAACAAAGCCAACATTGTAAAACACAAGAAACAGAAAATAATAATAAATAGAAACTCAATCAAGGGATTACTTACATAACAATATATATACATAACAATATATTATTAGTATAAATCTAAATATAACTTATTATATATGATCATACAGAAACAAAGTAAACAAGACATATCAAGAAGCAAATCCTATACTAAAAAGTCATAATTTGAACAATAAAACCAAAATTAAAACAAAATCTAAAGAATTGAAAATACTACAGACCAGGAAGAAATTCCGACCTGCCGAAGCATGCGGAAGAAAACAAAAAAAAAATCTAACCAGCAAAAAAAAATGCTCTATAAAGACTTAATTATGATCATCAAAGACTCTCTATCATGAATCAAGAATACGAGAACGCATTCATTAAAAATTTAAAAAGTGCCACTCTGGAAATCGCAAATACACAGAGCCAACAACCTACATCCACCATCTGACAGGAAAAACCTAAAGACCTCTTTTTTTTCTTTTTTTTTAAACTGTAACTCACTAGTCCACAATTTTCTGTTCTATATTACGAGTGGTCCTCTAATCGTGTCCTTCAACCCAGAATATATTACATAAGATGTGGATCACCATAGCAAAATTTTTACAATATTATTTTCTTGTATCCAAGCGCTATTCTAGATTCAAAAAACTATAATTTGACTATTATCTAAATATAGTTTCCAAAATTTAACTCCTTGAAATTTACATTAACACAATAGAGGATACAATTTCCAAACAATTGAAAGACAGCATAACACACAATATGTTGAACGCTACATGTTTGTTGTTAGAAACAATCCAATTGTGAAGTTCCAGAAATAGAATTCTCTGAATTCCAAATCTTCACATTTAGAAAATTTGCCCATATTGACAGTGCGTATCTTGAGAAATATCTTCTTACAGAATGAGCATCTAGAATTACCATATTTCCTAAACATTTGGCTATTAAACCTTACAGTCTCCAAAATTCAAATTTGGTGAGGCTATAAAAGTTTGCATTACAAAAAATAAACAGTTCACAGCAAGCAATTAAAAGAGAGCAAGTGAAAAGCATAATCAATAGGAGGAGGCCACACCAGCCAAGGACTTGGTCAGGATGAAAATACTATCCCAGATAGCACGTAAGTTTGCAGCAAGTTTGATTTTGACTTGTCATGGCAAAATTTGACAAGTAGCGCCACCTCCTTTGCAAATCAAATTTGCTGCAATTTTGCAAAACAAGCTTCCTGCAAAGATAGCACAATAAAGAGATAATTATCTTTGTCTCTGTTTTAAAAAACATCCGATTTTTAATAGCATCTCCTAGACCGTAATTCTTTTTTATTAATTCAATAAATCAATGATAATTTGTGAAAAAATAAATTTTTTATAAAAAAAAAATTTTGAAACATTTTCCATCTTTTTACTAAATATATCACTCTCACTTTAAAGAAAACTATATCGCCTTTTTCTTAATGTTGAAATTTTAACGTTTATAAACAAAATTAAATCTAAAAAACAGTCAGTGTTTGTTGAACAATAATAACTAGACATATTTTGTCCCATTTTAAAGTAATTACTTTTGAACTCGCGAGGTTACTTTTGATTACTTTTGAGGTCGCGAGTTCTATCCCGGGTTGTGTTCGTACTCTGTTTTTGCTATAATTTCCAATAAGTTTGCACGGCAAGCTTGTGGCAAGCTTGCTGCAAGTTCATTTCATGGTGACTTCGGAGCTTTCGTTAACTTGCTGCAAGCTTGCACTCTTGTCATGACAAATTTGTGGCAAATTTGTTCTCTTGTCGTGACAAATTTGTGGCAAGCTTGCTGCAAACTAAAATTGCTATCTGGGATAGATACCATGAACAAAAAATTAAACATTTATATGTCAACGTGTAAAAAAAATCTTTTGTTATTAAAAGTATTGAAAAAGGCAATCCAAGTATATGGAGTTTTCAACAACTTATATAGTAGCTTGGCTGTGGACAAGCTTTAGCCAGGTTAAATTAATTTTGCTGTACAAACCATCCCTGTTACTAAAGTTGTTGAAAAAACAAACAGGGTAATTTACCCTAAAATGAAAGAATTTAGAAATATATATGAATATATACACTTTGAGTGCAGTAAATTAATGTACAGAAGTTAAATACAATTCAGATCACAAACGCTGCAAATCATCACAAATTTTCCTAGAAATTGCAAAAATTGGCTTCAACCTGTTTAAAAATAAATAGTTTTTACAAAGTTTTCTAGTCCAGTGAGTCCGAGCAGCACCTATCGGTAGTAGTAAATGATAGTCCTTGGTATACATACATGAAGTCAAGTAATGGTCAACATCTCCATGCTCACCACACGGATTGTTCAAAATCTTGAACCTTCACAGATATGCTGGAAAAGGTCCATTATTGGTAAGCAGATAAATGGCATATTTGTTGCTAATCAATAAGTCCAGATTTGCTGACGGAAGAATTTCTTTTGTACGTTTGCCAGTGATGTAATTTTTCCAGTATGAGTTCCACTCGTTCATAAGGAATTCCTTGCAAACTCTTTTTACATAAAAATAAGGAGCAGGTGTAGATATATCGGCCCCACAAGTAGAGGAGCTGATGGCGTTCATTCCCATATCATGGAAATAAAAGTTTACTAATAAATGGATATCGTAGCTTAGCAAGCAAAACCACCCATCTCAATTTTTTGAAATTTGAAAGATTACGATTCAAATGTATTTTTTGCAACCAATACCGAATATATCTAAATTTTTTTCACGCCTGGTTGGAACACGTGGTCTGATGATCGTAGTAGATCTTTAAAAAATTCAGAAATATTCGTTATTTGTTGTGAAAAATTAATTTGAACCTTCCTCTTTGAAATTTCAAAAAATTCAGATAGGTGGTGTTGCTTGCTAAGCGACGATATTCATGATTATTGCTAAGCTCTTATTGACATTAAATCCTTAAAAATTCGACGTTTTCCAAATTATTGCTTAGTGAATTCTAATAAAAAATTAGAGAAAGGAAATATGTTAAACTTTTTTGTATGGAATAAATAATTTATTAGCAGATGCATACATCAGGTACTTTCAGTTACTTTTGTTAAACGATATATAACAACTTGCATATCTTTTTTGTATGGAATAAATAATTTATTAGCAGATGCATACATCAGGTACTTTCAGTTACTTTTGTTAAACGGTATATAGCAACTTGCATATCTTTTTTGTATGGAATAAATAATTTATTAGCAGATGCATACATCAGGTACTTTCAGTTACTTTTGTTAAACGATATATAACAACTTGCATATCAAACGTATAATTCAATGTATATATCAAACGTAACGTATAATTCAAATTAGAGTTATTTTCTCACTACCAAATCCCTACTTATTCAAAAACTCATAAACTATTGCACCCTGCGCATTTAGCTACGAAATTGTTCAGAAATTAACGCTTTCACTACGCTTCCGAAATCGATGGAGAGTTCATGCTCATAGTCTTATTCGTTTCTTTTTAATTCTGAATAATAATTTATCAGTTTCAAACATAAAATTCTTGTGAAAGTTGTATACTTGGTTTAAAAACAAAGAATTACCTTCTGTAGAATTTGTATGACCAACTTTAACTATGCTTGGAATATAATTAGCCTATTTTAAAGAAAAGAGTAACCCCACCCTACCTTGGCATCCGGGGTCACCTGACTGATAGTCGTTCTGACAGCAGTCGGAAACTGAGAGTGGAGTCCTAATAGCCATCACCGGCCATGCCTAACCCCTCCCGCGGGAGGTACGCTACGTCATAGCAGTGGAGGTAACTCAACCCCACATCATTACTATGCCACCAGGGATGCGAGAACCCGCTTACTTATACGGCGACTTCTCATCCACATACTCTTGGTGCACGCCGATGGGCGATATTTTAATGATTTCCGACAGTGCAGCATAGTAATTTCTTAATTCTTAATCATTAATATATTATAAATATCAAGGAATTGTTAAAGTAAAATTTGTGTAAATCCTGCTGTCTATTCGTGGCTTCGGAGAATTTCTGTAGAAACCGTAGCAAGGCGACATATGCACTATAAGTAGGGTTACCATACGTCCGAACAGTCCGGATTTCAAGCTCACGTCAGGACTAGTGTCCGGATCTTTAAAATGTCCGAATTTACACTAGTGAATTCGACGAGAGAGAAGTTTCGCTGTAATTCAGAAAATCTGACGCATTCGGAAACGTTGACGTCATTCTGACAATGAAAGAAAATTCGTTGTTTACACTATTTCGATCCATGAGAAAGTGGATGAGCCTCCTTACCCAGGCTCCAGTTCAAACTGAAAATTAAAAGTTTTGGCAGTTTTATTTTAATTCTGTTTTTCATTATTATAATTTTCAATTGCCACAAATTAACAAAAATGGTATACTCTTTGCGTCATTCTGACGTTTTAAATTTTGTTCACTTCCTCCAACTTTGTGTTAGTGTTATGAAAGAGGGTCGTTGGTAGGCAACTTTTAGAATTTTATACTATACATTGACCCCTCAAGACCCTTTAGCCCCTCCGGCGTGTCCGGATTTCAACTAAAAAAATTATGGTAACCCTAACTATAAGGGAAAGCTGACTAGACATCCCAGTAAGAAAGGAACAGTCACGGCTTTTGGATGTTTGTCCCAATCTGAAGTAGATCCCTTCACTTCAGTACAGAGTGCCTCGCCTTGAAGCTTGGTTAACTTGCAACGCTTTAAGATTGTCATTTGAAACTGTAGACATTCCGACCTTGGTTTAATCGTCCGATTTCTTTCACACTGTGCAAGTTATATTATTCAGTTAACCGTCATTTTATCGCAATTATTTCCATCTTTAAAACGGGACATTCGCCAGCGTTCCAATCCATTCATCAGTGGACGGCAAAAACTAAGTCCACATAATACCGTTTTTCAAGCTGTGACTATAAATAAAGAGGCTATAGATAGGACTAATTCTAATGGAATATCGACATCGATCTGGAGTCAGAGCAATTTCTTCCTTCAAAAGTTCTAATCCACTAGTCCAAGAAGCACAAAGAGCTCTCCATCAGAACCCATCAATTCAACTTAACTGGATTAAGGCGCATGTTGGTTTCCTTGGTAACGAGGCAGCAGACAGCCTTCCCAAACAAGCTACTAAGGAAGGGACTCACCTCCATCTTGTCATCTGAAGAAAGTGCTTAGGAAATTCTCTCTCAATAAATGGCAACAAGACTGGGATTCAGGCGACACTGGGAGAGAGAGCTATCTTTAATATTCTCCCTAAAGTCACTCTAACCCCAGCTTCATGGTCAAGAGAATCCAGCCTTTTCACTACGGGCCACGGTCTTTTTCCCAGCTATCTCTATAGATTCCGGCTTCGTCATTCAGATATCTGCGCATGTGTGGAAAAGGGAGATCCTCTCCATTACGCAACTTCTTATCATCTTACTTCATCTTTTCATCCTACAAAACCAGTGCAGAGAATACTCTACTTTGGTGGAAAAACTTACTTTTAAATAAACTATCAATAATAAATATAGCTGAACTGACATATTTCCTCACTGATAATGAGTACCTTATCAAACAGGAACCGGACGCAACCAGTTCATCCGACTCCAACCTAGATTTCTCTCCTTCACCAAGACCTCAGACTGATGGATCCTCTAGAGGTTCAATACCTAGGACCCTAATCAATCCTCCTACAAGTTTTTAAAAGCAGTGAGCTTTTGTGCCTGTCTTAAAATTGTTTCTGCTTCACGAGTTTTTCTTTTCTGCAATTAAAAATAGATCGTTTTTAATTGCTTTTATAGATCTCACAAGTATTTCATCCGTGTTTAAGCACTGTCTGTAATCTTTTTTTTTTGGTTATTCAATAAAGTTTCTCCGCACACTCATCCAAACTGCAAACCGGGGATTTTTATCTCTGGAGCCAGGGGTGTGTTGTAGCGTAAAGTAAAGTGATCCAATCCACTTTTTGGAACATAGGATGCCAAAACCCATTCGTCAGTGTGAAATCCCGGTGATAATTAGAGTAGACTGAGGGACAATTTGGAATTCCAACATTGTTGGATTTCCATTTATCCCGTTCACCAGTGTGTGGAGAAGCGTTGGGGAGAGGGAATGTGCGTGGGAGTCAGACTGGACAAATCAGGGCGGGAAGGGGAGGATGCTCCCTCCCAAAAGAGAAAATCCCCGTGTGGGGAGGGGGAACGTGGGTGGGATTCATTTTGGCAGGAAAAGGAGTAGGGGGAACGAAACAGCAGGTAGTGCGCTTGTGAACATCTGTGAATGACCTGCCTAAATCTATCGACTTGAATGGGTGGAAAACAAACAGGTTGTTGGTTTAAATGGAATAGAACAGTGTCGTGGTGAATGTACAGCTTATGAAGTCGTAATGTGTTTCGCAGATATAAAATCTATTCTATGATATGCTTATTCGGTTTTGATTGTGTTTTTTTGAGAATGTAAATGAATATTCTGTAGAAAAAAAATTGATACTGTAATGTGTTAAAAGCAGCTAATAGATCCAGATTGCATTCGCATCTTTTAGATATTGCGACTAACAGAGAGTTAAGGTAACAAATAATAAGAATTCGAGAGAATTATTTCAATCTTGTCAAAAATTTTGTTTCAAAAATATTCAAAGTTTTCTATAAATTAATGGTTCAAATAAAGGGTGTTATAAAAATTGATGTTCGAAAACTTTTTCTGTGATATGATTTGCTTTCCTCAACAGCTTACCAAGTGTTCATAAACATATCATCATTTACTGCTTTTGTGCACTTTACAATGAAAGTTGCATTGGCAAATTGTGTGAATAAATCATCTCCCAGCAACAATAACTCCTTTCGTGACCGAGCCATTTAATGCAAAATTCGAACTGTGAAGAGAAGAGCCTTTAGATTAAACTGACACGTAAGGAAGGCATTTTATCAGTTGAATTGCAATGAATACAGATGATAAATGGGATTCGAAAAGCAGTTTATTTTCAGCATCATTGCATATTTCGGGCCTGGAACAAATCCCCAGGAGTCGTATAAAATGGAATAAATGTACTTAGCTGTTTGAAAATGCAATAAATAATTTCACTAGAAGATCGACATGGTCATCAAAACATCGTCAGTTAGATAAAAACAAGGAGTATCGCAAATGCCGGAAATGTAACATCTTTCGCTCATTGGAGCTATTTATTTCTAACAATAAAACCGTGAAGAAGTTGTTTTGTTGAAAACGCTAAGCTATTTACTTGTTTCAAGTAACAAAAGATGTAAAGAAGAAGAAGAAACAGCACAATAAACTTTTCTCCTTTGTCGTTCTCCATCGTAAAGAGAGCTTAGAGATCGTGCAATAAATTGCTTTTTGTATGAGTAAGCGATGTCTCTCTTTCGGCAGTAAATGATACTACAGGCAGTTCTGGATAATTCGAACTTGTTTAATTCGAAATAATGGATAATTCGAAATTTTTTATCAGTCCCTAGAATTATGTATTAAAATAATGCTAAAAAATCATGGATAATTCGAATTTTTCGTACGATTGCCCTTAAAATATTACGGTAAAAATCGTTCCTGAGACTTTTCTCAGCTAAGGTGCATTATTTATTTTAACGGTCTTTCTAAGGAAGAGAAAAGCGAGGATTGGAATGTCACTATGTGGGGATTTCCGAGGATTTTTCTGTCCACCCTCTATTGTCACCCTCTAACCTCCCTACTGCATTTAATATTGATTAGTCATCCAAAGCCTGTCTGCATTTTCCGAAAAAAGACTTGGTCACACCCCTTCGGCAGGAGAATCTATTTCATTGCGGGTTAAAAGAATCGAAGTTTTTTCACCTTTTTTCCAAAAGTGCAGTTTCTTCTGTTTGAGAGAATATATGTAATTCGAATATTTGGATATTTCGAACTTTTTCTCTGGTCCCTACAACTTCGAACTATCCAAGTTTGACTGTACTTATAAAAGGCTATATTTGTGAGCAGAAACATTCGCTCGGATTCAAAATTTTTGTCTAGTGTTATCGTTTTCAAACGTTAAAGCTCTTAAAAATTACGTGATTTATCTTTTCATTCTGGCAATGTGTAGCACATATCTATAAAAATTGTCACATATTTCGGAAACATTTATCTGCTTTATTATTCTTTCATTGTATCATATCCTGCGAAATGTAAATAAAAGTATCCTTTTGCTTTTAAAATCTCCCAGATAGTTATTATAAAAATATCAAGCAGCTAGTGATTAACAACTGTAGTTACTGTCTGTCCACCACGAGAACTGTGGCCGCCAAACTGTCTAGTTTACGGCGGTCGCTATAGCAACTGGTTATGCTAGGGAAGATCCATTTCGAATCGGAGGAATCCGCCGGAAGTCGGAGTTTTATTTTATTCTTGGCGCAAGTTTGCGGTGGCAAAAAGAGTAGATAATCATCCGTCTTCTCGGTTACCATACATAGCCCATTTGGCTCTAAATGTGCCAATGTAGTACATTTAAATGAACTTCTACCTTCTAGAAATGGATTCTTCCAATGATAACCTGTTTCTATAGTGACCGCCGTAAAGTAGACATTTTGGCGGCCACAGTTCACGTGGCGGATACACAGTATATGTAATGAAAAAAATTAGGAAACTCAAAGGTTAGGAAAGCTTCTTTTTTTTTACTTTCTCGTATACAAAGTACAAAAAGAGACAGTATTGTAATCGCGTAAAAATTTGACCTAGAAATTTTGATGAAGTTTTAGCCCTCCCTGAGTAAAAATCTGTCTATCAGTTAACACGATAATTCAGAAATGGAACAAACTAAACGAATGGAATTTGGCAAGTAGATTTTACACTAAAGTTGGAAATCAGTATCAAATTTTGGAGGAAACGGGAAAACTGCTTCTCAATTTATACTCGTATCTATGCGAACGAGATAACTAAAAAAAGGCAACAGGCTAACAGAATGAACTTCAGTAAGTTAGCTTTACAACCAAATGTTTCAACTGTGTAAAATTTTGGAAAGTTTTTCAAAAACGCAACAAGCTAACAGAATGAACTTCAGTAAGTTAGCTTTACAACCAAATGTTTGAACTGTGT
>BGPR01007820.1:0-12425 GCA_013235015.1 Araneus ventricosus | reverse complement strand
TTCCTAAACCGATCATCAGTTTGACACAAAATTTCATATGACTAATTAATGAACGTAATCCGTTAAAAGATAAACGAGCCGTTTCTAAACCGATCATCAGTTTGACACAAAATTTTATGTGAATTTCATTAATTTGTTCTAGTAACTCAAAAAATAAATAAATAGGTTTAATTCTCAGTATGTTTGCCTAAATTAATATTATTATTATTATATATATTAATATGACAGAGAGATATGGGCTAATATAATAGCTCATATCTCTCTGTCGGTAACGCTCTGACGTTACCAACAATAAGCGTCATAGCACTGCGAGACGTTAAACAGCATTATTTTATTGTAAGAGAACCTAAATTTATGTAATTTTAAATTTAAAAGAGTAGTTGTCGTTCTAATTTCAAAATTTAATAGCTCTAAAGTAGTGAAATAAATTTTTCTATCGATTGATATAAAATTTATGTCGCTATCTATGATCAATAGTTCTCGAGAAATTTTAGAATATATTAATCATATTATTCAAATTAATTTTCGTTTTTTAATAGAAAGTAGTAAATCACGTCAGTGGTATATCATACGCGTGATATAGTTATCACACCACGATGCATCTGATTATTAATTGCAATCGTGATGATATAATTTGATAATATTTTTTGGCAACGTTCGACAAGCAGAGAAGTGTTTTGTTTTGATTAGACATCTGAAGTAAAGGAAAATTGTTAAACAACGAAAAATACTTCACACGGAATGTTGTTTACCAAGAGGTTTTTTTGAATAAAGAAATATGTAAATAAAATGTAAATAAAAAAAATATTTCCTGTCATAAAGCATATGTTTATTTTATTCGTTCTCAATCAATGTTAAACATTTCTCTAGCATGTATATCTATTTAAACACGTCAAATTTGACGGGAAATATCTCGAATGAAGAGGCAATTAGCAACCGTCATACCATGACGGGTAATTTTCTAATATAATAATACATATATACATACTTATGTCTTGGTTGTTTTTTATGGTGATTATAGTTCTTGGCATTAGACTCTCTTTAGATGTATAATATTATCAGTATTTTCAACAGAATATTCTAAAAAGAACACAAAATTCAAAGAATAAAAATCAGCTGTACAGAGCGCAAAAGTATTCTCAGAATTTCTGTTCATAAATTATCTTTCATGCTTCTCACTTTCGAATTCTAATCTCATCTATTTGCTTTGAGTATTCGTTGCTGCTTCTGTAAACCCTTCGGTATCCTAAATTCTCTCTCTTTAAACAGTTAATATTTCCTTTATGTAATAGAAAAGGAAATTTGTATTTTAATATGCAATTTCTTTCATGTTTTCTCATTTCTAGTAGCTAGCATACAACAAAAAGCCCAGGAAAAAAAGAAGAAACATCTCAAATGCTCTATTCAAAAATTTGGAAGGGAAAGTTAATGACATTTTATTCTGAATATATGTTGTTTTTTTTTAACAAATTATGATTTAAGAATAAAAGCTTTTACTTTTCTATTTCATCTATTTAGTTTAGCAAAAGAATTCAGTAGTAAAGCATACATTCATTTCTTGATTCAAAGAGAATTCCTTGAAAATAAACGTAGATGGTAATAATATCAATTTTATCTCAAACTTAAAACTAACTAGAAATTGAAATGAAAAAAAATTATTTGCATATGAAGTTGTGATTAATTTATCCACTTTTTCTTAGATAATCTTCGTGCCTTTCGTAAATTTATTGGAAATTAAAAAATGTTCCAATTAAAGTTGCATTTCTCACGTAATTAATCTATTCAAAGAATATTTGACGATCTTTTCTTTTTAAAATAAAAATTCTCAAATATTCAGAAAGCGACTCATTAATTTTATGATCAATATCATCTCCTCTGTTAGAAGCGATCACTCAGTTTATTAATTATTTATACAAAAGTAAAGACTCATTTCTTCCTACGTTTTCATGGATTCGGAATTCTATTTGTTTATAAGCAACTAGCTTATATACCCGGCGTTGCTCGGGGAACAAATATTTTCAAGTCTAAGTACTTATAACACTTTAAACTTAATAAAATAGTTTTTCACAGTAACGTCTTTCGATGATTTTCTTCTGCCCTCTCCTTTGTCTCTGACCCCTCGGCCAGCAGCTAAACTAACCTCTCCTTTTTGTCTCCGTACTTTGAACCACTTCACACGAGTCTGACAACCCTTGGAATTCCATCTTCCCATCCCCATCATTGCTACGGAGATAACAGAAATACTTCATGTTATGATTTTTATAGCTCATTGTCCTCTTCTATTTGGTATTTGTGTGCCTGACCTGAAGCACCATTCCTTCTTTTTCTCCCTATGCCCTCTCCCTTCGGTAGGAACGGGAGTGGGCTTTAATGACTTTACATGCTGTCAGTGGCATACTGAGGGTAAGTGGCGCTCGGGTCATACTATGATTTTTTTCTCCTCCCCCCCTTCATCATAGGAGGCTTAACTTTGTTAAACTTCGCTCTGGACATATATTTTTCGACTCCTTATTGCATATGACTTTAAAAAGTGACACAAACATATTAATGTTTGTCAGTGGTGCAGCGTGGGCAAGTGGCGCCCAGGGAATATGATTTTTTTACCCCAGTCGTCATTCGTTTAGCAAGCGCAAATGGCCCTCGGGGCTTGGTATTATTTTTACGCCCCCTAATCATAATTTGCTTTAAAAACTGGCATAAATGCAGTAATGTTTTGTCTCCATCTTTTATTGCAATGTTTGTCTAAAACTGGCATCTGAGGCATCTATACTTCCCTTATTCTCCGACCGCTACGCCGCTGATTAGTAAATTACTTAAGTGTTTTAGGGAAAAGTAGGGCGCCAATAAGTCGCTGATTTCGCGATTTATGTTGGTGCGTGGAAGCGAATAAAGTATTCCTTTAGAGATAAATATGCCAAAACGTGTGATTTAATATACCGCCCAGGGCAGGAAATGACACGAAACTGGAGTTCAAGAAAAGTGGTTTCGGAATACATTAAGATCATTCAAAGATTTGTGAAATTTAAACGAAACATCGCTTAGTAACAAACTAACGTCACTGGATATTTGAGGTTATATTAAAAGATACGAAATAAGAACGGAAGTAAAGAATCTGCACTGAAGTTAATGACCAAAGAAAGCAATATTTTCTTATAACTTTAACAGCGGTAAAAACACGTGAATAAAGGATTTGATGAAACAATAAATTTGATTTTATAATAATAGAAAGCATTTTTACAAATGAATTTTGAAACGTTAATTACAGTTAGAGAAAAATTGAATAACAATTAAATTGGTATCATTAAAAAGATAATTTTTTGCTCTTTAAGGTGATGCAAAAATAATTTTCGTACGATAAGTACTTCAGAAGTTATTGGCGAAAAACGTCTAAAAATAGCTTAATTTTCGTTATTTAATTAAATAAATGAAAATCTAATTCGAGTTTTAAAATAATTTTTACGGCATGAGCTCCCTCTTGTGCTAATCCATCACTGTGTCAAATTTGATCACCGTTCAGTCCAACGGTGTGGGCATGCATGAAGAACCAAAAAAAGGAACACACAAACAAACGCACACAATTCTTTCCTCTTTTATATATATATATATATAACACTTCGTAGATATTCCATATGTTTCGTTTTGTCTCAATAAAATTCGTATAGGGTTAAACCGTGATGACTGCAAATTTTAGTTCAAATTTAATTCTTAAAAATTACAAATGTTTAGTTCAACTTATAAATGTATTTAGATTAGAAACAGACTTCAGCAAATATAGATGGCATACCAAGAGAATAACATAAATTCAGACTATTTACTTTCTGTATTGAAGCTTAAATGCTATTAATGATTATTATTGTTAACAAATAGAATGAAAATTTATTTAAAAAATTTGGATTTTGGAAGAAGATCATAAATGGTTTGCGAAGTGTTGCAGACGGATATTGTTACAAAAATCGTCCTGTGGATGTACGGTGAAGACAGTCCAACAACCAGGATAATGGAGAAAGACGCTTTATTCACGAATATTCAGGAAAAGACGAAACACAGGTAACAGGAAAAACACAGCATTTGCACAATTTAGCAACACAAGCAAACAGCAAGTCATTAACACGAGGGTAAGTCATTAAGTAAGTCACAAAAGATAGGAAAAAATAATTTACCATGATAACCACTTGGGAACAATTTTATTTTTCAATATAATCTCCACCAATGTTGATGAACTTATCCCATCGTTTTCTCAGCATCTGCAAAGTGTTTGTCTCCAAGCTGTTGTTTTAGTGGGCCAAACAGATGAAAAGCGCTTGGGGCTAAGTCTAGTTGGTCAGTGCTACGGTACCCACCTTATAGCCCAGACTTAGCCCCAAGCGATTTTCATCTGACGATGACGATGAGATGATAACGACGTTCAACGCGAAGTCCTACTGTGGATGAGACAGCAACCCAAAGAATTGTATGCAGCTGGAATTGGGGCGCTCATAAAACGATGGGATAAGTGCATCAACATTGGTGGAGATTATGTTGAAACATAAAATTGTTTCCAAGTGGTTATCTTGGTAAATTATTTTTTTCTTATATTTTGTGACTTACTTAATGATTTACCCTCGTAATAACTATAATAACACGAACAACGTCTAGCAGCCGACCAACTCGCAATGCGAGCAAGACTCCAAAGAAATTCCTGAGTCGTTCGTGCTCCAAAGACAATTACAGTCGATCAACACACGTTCCCCGCCTATCCGTACGGTCCTGACAGGGCGTGACGTCAAATGGAAATCTCTGGAGAAATCCGGATCTTGGCTCCTATGAGATATATCGCAAATATTCTAGCATTTTTGAGTATCTTCGTTTTGTCGCCAATGTCGCCAAATTTGTCTCCACGTCACCAAAATGGTCGCCAAGGTCGGGGGTCATTGGGTGACCTCCGTCGATAGTTAGCAAGAACCTCTGTAAATGTCTCTTCCCAACCATAAGACTACTATTGCAGAGAAGCGACATTCCATGTTCATAACAGTGTTATCAGAGTTGAAATATGAATCCGAAACAAGCGAAAATTTTCACCTATCGATTTTCTCTTATATTAACTTGTGGAGAAAACAAAGCATGCATTTTTGAACGTCTTTCCTTTGAGCGATTGAGTACAAAATCTGACATAGATATTCAAGTTTGGTGTCGGAATCCAAATAGTAGATTTATATCAAATAAGATACTAAGATAAAACTCAGCAACTGAAAATAGGTATATTTTTAGATAAATGAAGCTTCATCTCCCTATGCAACTTATTGCGCTTTTGAATCATTGCTTACAGATACACACGAATAAAATTGACCCTTTGAAGGAGTTTGCTCAAAATTTGACACCGATATACAATTCTGATGTTAAAAACCATATGATAAATTTTCTATCTGGCTTGTTCCATTTTTGAGTTATTGTGAAGAATTTCATCTATAATTTTGCTTAGATCTGGTTTTTTGGCCATTTCAGATACCAAACTTCATTCGTCAGTTATTTTCCATTTCTGAATTATCATGTTCAAAGACAGACAAATATAGTTGCAAAAATGGTTTCTTCGGACTCAAGGAGATCTAAAACATGGAGATTTATCGAAATCTTGAGGATCTTTCTTTGTTCAATTCATGTACGAACACCATATTTTTTTCTCGATTTTCACAAAAACAGACATTTTTTAAACACGAAATATTTACAACAATTTAGACCATTTAAATAGCATCGAATTCTTAAAACCATTATTTTCATCGTTGCTAGAAAGAGTTCATAAAACAGAAAAATAATGCGGAGTTGCCATTTTATTTCTATTACTTTTTTACTTTCTCGTATACGAAGTATACAAACAGAAAGTATTGTAATCGTCATAAAATTCGAACTCCAGATTTTGACGAATCTCCGCGTTTTATACTTCCCTGAGTCCGAAAAACACAATTTTGAAATATGTCTGTCTTCGTGTCTGTGAACACGATAACTCGAAAACTAATAGAGAGAGAGTTAGATGAAATTTTGTATGTGATCTTGACACATCATTTGTGGGTTTCTATCAAATTTTGGACAAATCCGTCTACGGGAAGTCTGTCTGTCCACTTTCATGTGAACACTATAACTCAAAAACATGAATAGGTAGAAGGATAAAATTTGGTACACAGTTTTATCACCATGAATGTAGGTCCGTATAAAATTTTGGGCCAAATCCGTCAAAGGGTTGACTGTCTGTTGGTCTGTATAATCGCAAACTTGTGAACACAGTAACTCTTTAAGATAATGGCTTAGATATATGAAATTTGGTATGTGGCCTTCTAACCTTAATAGTAGATTTGTGTCTAATTTTCGTTCCAATCCGTTAAAAAAAGTTGTTCAAAATGCACATTGCGACTGTGTGTTGGCGATAGTTTCGCTTATTTTACTCAAGTTAGTATGGTTGGCTTTTGACCTTGGCGGTCTACGAAGGAAATTGTAGCGCAAACACGCGCTTCGGAAATTATGGCAACCCCCTAAAACGAAACATCGTTCTGACATTCTCCAGATGGACGCCGAGGTAAATCTTGTGTGATATCTGTAGTAAGCTTTCGTACACAAAAACATTAAATAAAGTTGTGGTACCTCAGAGCGCTTAAAAATTGCGAACATACGCAATTTTTTTGCAAAATATTAAGTTTTTGGGAATTCATAAATTTTAAATGTTTCATTGTAAATCACCATTCATAATTTTTTCTGAAAATAACCAGGCCTTGGGTAAATACCCCCAAAATATTTACCTACCCACTGAGTGTTAGCCCACCCCACATTACAAGTCGTTTGCGAGAAAGGTTTGGGGAGGCCACTCCCGCTGGTTTAAATACTCTTGTCCCATCTTATGAGAGAAACAAACAGATTAATGACTGTTTACATTTAAAATTGTAAAAACAGTGAGATTAAGAGTTTCGAAGCTAACTGATGTCATTAAGTTTAATATTAAGAATCGATACCTCTCCCTTCATATTTATTTTTCAGCATTTGCTTAGGATTTTAAAAACTACTGGATGTAGAACTAAAATTTAAACCATATTTTTCGTTCATTTCGCCCTTAATTTAGTTTTATTCTTTCGCGATAAGAATTTTACATTTTAGCCTTAAACTTTCCTCATTATTTCTACCCGCGTTACTTTATAGCAATTTTCTCAAATTTTATTGCCCAAAAACATTGGTTGGTATGGCCAAATAATGGCTCTTACAACACCATCAACTTCAAACAAACCGAAACGTATAATATGAATTTCTTGCTCTAAATTTTCCACGTTTAATATGATTTAAATAAGCAGCATTTCTTATCTGTTTAGAAGAAATTTATGAAAAAAAGGAAGGCTATATTTTCAAACTATATAACTGCGAGAAATGCAGTAGATCTACACCTCCATTAGAATCGTCGCTGACTAGCATAATATTAAAGCTGTCAAGTATGATGACGGAACAGTATTAATAACGTGCCCCCGGTTAGTCCAGAATTGCATAATAAACCATTAGTCTGGAAACATAAACACTGTTCGCTATGATTAGTTTCAAATCAAACACTCATCGAAATGGATCACATACTTCAACAACTGAAGGTAAACAGATTTCAATAGCTTGATGATTCCAAATAATTTTCTATCTCCTAGAAACATAAGCTAATATCAGAATTTCAGATGGTATCGCGGGTCCTCATAATAAACAGTACGTGTTCCCGGCCATAGGAAGAATTAATGATGTCGTTCGGTGTTCTCTTGGGAATGCAGAGATCATTAAAACAACATAATTCTATGTAATCTCCGAAAAGTAGTCCTTAAATCATCCAACTCATCTGAAGTCTTAGAAAATAAAACGAAAGAATGTCCTAAAATTAAACTAAATTGCGATGATTAACTGAAATAATGTCAATCATCCAAACTCGTACTGAACTTTTAACTGCTAACAAGGAAACGTCAACAATTTTTTTTTTGATTTTGAAGAACGATAAAGGTAAATAATTTTTAGAAACGACAAGAAAACATAATTCAATTTTTAATTAATTTTTAAAAATGTATGCATTTGCTTCGCTAATGAATCGGTTTGAAAATATATGAATGTGATATTTTAATTTTTTAACTTTCTTAAATAGTTTTTAACGTCACCTCATTTTAATTATTTCTACTTCCATCGTAATAAGCGCACTACAACTTTCTTTTCGAGTCACGAGTCTTTTCCGGGGAAATTCCCTTCTCTGGGTACTTAAACTTTCTGCGCATTCCTATCTGTCTTTTTTTACTCCAACAACGTCGCGCTACTTCGCGTGTTAACTATTTATTCCTGGTCATGGACGTACCTAACTATTTATTCCTGGTCATGGACGTACCTAACTATTTATTCCTGGTCATGGACCTGGTCATCTACGTACATTATGATACTTTTACCTATAAAAGATTACCTGAATTATCTGCTACGACTGAATAAATGAAGATTGGACAACTACTGTCTTTTCCTTTAGCAAAATGGACTATATTTCACCCTTAAAGCCTGATCTTTCATGGATATGGATTTTTTTTTAGATGGGATCGCAGCACTTTGGATTCATTAATTTAATTTTAAGCATTTAGGTTGAAAAAGGGAATATTTTAAATAACTAATAATAAAATATTTTTAATAAAAATAAACTTCGATTTAATTTATTATTTTTGTAATCGACAAATTATATGAACGATTCTTTCTCAAATTATAAAAAAAACCCTCCTCTATATCCCTTGAAAGTAAAATTAATGTTTTATCTCTTTATTCCAAGTTGCCGAGTGTTCGGAATAATAATCAACAACAGCGCTCAATATTTGCTTTAAATTTTATCCCCATGAGCGATGCAATGTCAAAAACCCAAAATGGGTTACAGCGCAGCTTTAAAGATATTCTGTTATCTTAGAAACCAAGATACCGCACAATATTAAAAAAATGATGGGGCTGTGTTGATCCCACACGATAGATGAGGCAGGTACCTTATCTTACACCCTTGTTCATTAATCCTTTTAAATAAAAGGTGCGAAAGAGCGGTGGATTGATTATGAGTGTCGCAGATTTGATGAATTAGCGCCTAATTATCCTTTATCGGAGTTTGAGGAGGCATATCTTACAGATTCTTGCGGAATTTTGCAAGGATTTTCTTGCGTCGTTTCAAGAAGCTTTGTTTTAATCTGGGGAATAATCTGTAAACTAAACAAGCAGTCCTCTCAGATAGAGGGTTATATAACAAATTAGGAAGCAGGTAGAATTTTAGGATAGATCATCGCTTTCTTTGTTTTAAAATAATCAATGAAACAGAAGGCGTATTGGGATAGCACCTAAATAGATAACCCTTCGGTAGCCTTTCCAACACGTCTGCATATTTGACATACCAGATTTACGCATCGGCATTTGTTATTAGTTATTACGCATCGGCATATGTTATTTTGTTGTTGTACTTCTTGCGGACCCACACCGTGGTAATGTCTTATTTTTACTTTCTCGTATCTGAAGTATACAAAGAGAAAGTATTGTAATCGTCAAAAAATTAGAACTCGAGATTTTGACGAATCTCCACGTTTCAGACCTCCCTGAATCCATAGAACACAATTTTAGAATTATGTTTGCCTGTGAACACGATAACTCAAAAACTATTAAAGCTACAGGGATGAAATTTGATATGTGATCTTGACACATAATTGTAGGTTTCTATCAAATTTTGGACAAACTCATTCTACGAGAAGTCTGTCTGTCCGTCTGTCCGCGTTCATGGGAACACTATAACTGAAAATTTGAATAGCTAGATGGATAAAATTTGGTACACAGTTTTATCATCAGAATGTAGGTCCGTATGAAAGTTTGGGCCAAATCCATCGAAGGGTTGATAGTCTGTCGGTCTGTATAATTGGATGCTTCTAAACATTATAACTCGTAAAACCTACGCCTTTGATAAATAAAAATTGGTATGAGGCCCGCTAAGATTAATTTTAGATCCGTGCCCAATTTTCGTTTCAATATGTCGGAAAAAAAGTTGTTAAAATCCCCTATTTGTCTTTTCTCATCACACAATGACGCGAGGCCGTTATAGCGTAATTGCGCGATTCACTTGCGCTAATACTCTCCACTTCTACCCACGCTTTTCGCCTCCAAGCTTCCTATTCCCAAGCTTTTTTTTCTCCACTGCGTTAGGTACGCTTGATCGTTTAAATGCCTTTTAGCTTTTTCTTTCTGCACATGTGTTAGGAGTATACGAGAAAGTTTAGGAGAGACCACTCCCGCTGGTTTTCCATATTCTGATGGAATGCCCAGCTTTTTAATTCTCAACGCCTACAATACTTTCAAACAACTTCAGTTGCGCTCGCTTTATAGGGGAAAATCAACGCCTACAATGCTTTCAAACAACTTCAGTTGCATCACTTTATAGGGACAATCGAAATAGACCGGGAATTCTCAACGCCTACAATACTTTCAAAACAACTTATTGCTCTCACTTTATAGCACAATCAGCGAAATTAGACCGGAGTAATTCTCAACCCTACAATACTTTCAAACAACTTCAGTTGCGCTCGCTTTATAGGGGAAAATCAACGCCTACAATACTTTCAAACAACTTCAGTTGCGCTCACTTTATAGGGGAAAATCAACGAAATTAGACCGGAGTAATTCTCAACGCCTACAATACTCCCAAACAACTTCAGTTGCGCTCGCTTTACAGGGGAAAATCAACGAAATTAGACCGGAGGTTAAACCGTTATCATAACTTCAATTCTATTAAATATTTGGGTCTTAATACAGCGAAATTATTTTATGACGACGGCAATGTGAAATCATTTAACGATATTAATTAAGAAATCAGTTTTAAGAGAAAGCGCCACTTTGATGCAGTTAGGGAACAAGTGTTGAGGTTTAGGTATCATCAATTAATTATTTTAACTAACGAGAAAAGTCGTTAAGCTGTTTTATCCCTTTCGCGTTCATTGGTTTTGCAGTGAAACCACACATTGAACATCCTTTTGCTGTCCATGGGCAAAACGTAGCGTAATTTTTCTTCCATAACTTAAGAGCAAGATATATAGGGAAATTTATATAAAAATTCCAGTTCAATACCGTTAGCATTCACAAAGATATGGGCATTGCAAGAGCTAAATTGCTTTTGATCTCCAAGAGAAACAAAATGATGAGGGTTCTTGACAATTTGATATTTTTTAAAATTGAATCTTCGAAAGTGATATTGAATTTTATGAAGGTCGAATTTCCTGAATATTCACGTATACTTATAAATTAAATGCATAATTTAAGTTGCGTTTCGATGATAACTTATTTGGAGGGAAAAAATATCCCATTACCGTTCATTGGTTTCACTGTGAAACCGCATAATTCTTGAAAATAAAAAATGCTAGATTTTTTTCCTTTACATATTTATAATCAGCTACATATCTAATACTCATTTATTTTAGAAATACATTTAGTCATTTTCAAAACGAAACACGTAGTGAACTTGAAAGGTTTAATGTTACTGTGTATCAGATAGGAAATTTCTTTGGCTACAATTTGCTATAAAAATTACTATAAAATAGTTTAAAGATAAAGTTAGGGGAATTTTTAGTTACCCAAGCTTTGTCTAGGTTGTACCACAAAGAGTTGACTAGATTGGACCGTTTAAATAAATGGGGGTATTATCTTAAACTCCAGAAACGGCTCAGAAAGCAGTTATTATCACTAGAAGTCCTCCTAAATTTGAAAGTGGAACAAACCAAGAAAATAACAAGAACACAAAGCCATCAAATTTTGGATCAAAAAGAACAAAAGCTAAGGATACGTATTATTTGGGTCATTGGTCAGGAAACGAAGGAAGGAGAAATGATACAGTGCAGAAAATGTCATACTTGAATTCATACATTGTGAGAATTTGAGAAACGAAAAACATTTTTGCTTTTATTGTGCTTGAATCCTTCAATACATGTTTCGTCTTAAAAATTGCCACATTTATTTTAAAAATGTGTATTAGACATGTAGCTGATCATAAATATGTAAAGAAAAAAAATTTGGCATTTTTTATCTTGAAGAAATTTGTGGTTTCACAGTGAAACCGATGAACGGTAACGGGCTATTTTTCCCCCGAATAAGTTATCAAACAAATGCAATTCAAATCATGTATTTAATTTATAAGCATACGTGAGTATTCAGGATATTCAACCTTCATAAAATTCAATATTTCTTTCGAAGATTCAATTTTTAAAAATATCAATTTGGGCAAGAACCCTCATCAGTTTGTTTCTCTTGGAGATCAAAAGCAATTTAGCTATTGAAATTCTGACATCTTAGTGAATATTAAACTGGAATTTTTATATAAGTTGGCCTATATATCTGGCTCTTAAGTTATGAAAGAATAATTACGCTACGTTTAGCCCATGCGCAGTAAAAAAATGATCGATGTG